>PVJN01033707.1:0-23190 GCA_004026805.1 Lasiurus borealis | reverse complement strand
TATGTATGTATGTGTGTGTGTGTCATGAATAAAACAACGCGTGTTCATATCACAAAGGAGAAACTAAAACTCCTGTATCTCTGCTACTACGGTTGAGTGTTGTTAATATTTTAGTGTATTTCCTCTCAGGTGCTTCTTTGTGCATAGAAAATGGTTGTTGTTGTTTTCTTTATGTGAAATTGCGATCATATTATAATACTGTTTGTATACCAGGATTTTTCTTCCTAACTACAGACTGCAACCGTTTTCCAGAGTTCGGCACTGAGTCATGTTTATGCTTCTTGGCATTCCGTGGCGTTGGCTGCATTATTATTTGTCTCTTCAGGCCTCTGTTTCGCAGTCTTGGGCTAGTTCCAAGCGTTTTGGGGATTCTGAATAATCACCAAATGCTGGTCCTCTTTTGCAAGCCTGTGGCCCTGGGGCTGTAGATGCCCGGAGCTCAGCACTCAGTGTCTTGGCTCCAAAAAAATCAGATGGTCCAGCCGGTGTTGCTCAGTGGTTGAGCATCAACCCATGAACCAAGAGGTCACCAGTTAGATTCCCCGTCAGGGCACATGTCCGGGTGGCAGGCTTGATCCCCAGTAGGGGGCGAACAGGAGGCAGCCCCTTGATGATGTTTTTCACTTATGCATGTTTCTATGTCTCACTTCCTCTCTCTCTAAAGATCAATAAAAACATTTTTTTAAAAAGAGAGAGAGAGAGAGAGAGAGAGAGAGAGAGATGGCCCCATGTTCAAGTCCCAGCCCTGGCTGTGTGACCTTGGATGGGCCAGTTAACCTCTCCCTCTATACCAGTGGTTCTCAACCTTTCTAATGCCGCAACCCTTTAATTCAGTTCCTCATGTTGTGGTGACCCCCAATCATAAAATTATTGCTACTTCATCACTGTAATTTTGCTACTATTATGAATCATAATGTAAGTATCTGTTTTCCGATGGTCTTAGGCGACCCCTGCGGAAGTATCGTTCGACCCCCAAAGGGGTCGCGACCCACAGGTTGAGAACCACTGCTCTGTACATTCCTCATACGAAGATCAGGCACCTTCTCTATCTCCTGGAGGCTGGCCTAAGGACTGGTCCAGATTACCTACCTCTCTGTCCCCTCCACTTCTCCCACATGCAGTCGTCTTCTAGGAAGAACCAACTGGGACTCCTTTAAGAAGAATGATGCCCAGGCCCATCTCTTGCCCACCAAGTCAGAATCTCTATTCGAGGCCCTGGAAGTCCACATTTTTACAGGCTCCGTATACAATGCCAAGTGCAGCCAGCGTCTGCTTCCTCCCCGAACCTCACCGAACCGGGGTCCGCTGGCGGCTGCGACTTTAAAAGAGGCCCTGAGTCTCGGCCGCTGTCTTCTCGCGGCTGGTAGGGTTGGAGTAGCACTCGGGAGGACGTGTTTGCAGACAGGATTAACATCCTGGCACCGGTGCCTCGCAAGGAAAAGTACCAACCTCTTTATTTTGTGTCAAGAGCTCAAACAAGGATCAAGAGACAAGCCGGCATCACAAATACCAGAAAAGGTCAGGCCCGGGCCGGTCTCGGAACAGAACCCAGGCTGCCCACAGCTGCGGCTGGTGCTCCATCAGCTCAGCTCTGAGCTGGCAGAGGGGGACCTGGCAAGGCCCTGGCGCAGGGTGCCCGCCACAGCATGGGGGCTGCTGTGGCTCTGTTGCCATTTTCTCAGTGGTCCTTCTCTGGATTCATTAGGGTGGCTGGCGTGTGGTTATTCTGTAGCTGCTCCGCGCGTATTCAGAGAAAGAGAAGGAGGGGTGCTGAGATCCTATTGAATGGGCTTTCCCGGATGGAAGGACTGGCCCTGGTCACAGGGCCCATTGGTCCAGCTGACAGACCCGAGGTTCCAGGGCCAGCAAGTGGCAGAGATGGAAATTCTGTCCCAATCAGCAAAACTTCAAAGCCTTCGTTTACATCTTAAGAGTGCAGGGGTTTCACTAGGCCGTTTCTGGATAATCGGCTCTCCATTGTGAC
Source organism: Lasiurus borealis (assembly GCA_004026805.1). NCBI lineage: Eukaryota > Metazoa > Chordata > Mammalia > Chiroptera > Vespertilionidae > Lasiurus > Lasiurus borealis. Next base: position 21,206 of record PVJN01033707.1, on the reverse strand, counting down.
AGTCGGAGGGAACTCTCGCTGCCGGCTATTGAAAGGAACTTTCCGCACGAGTGTGTCAGGTCAGCCCAGGTGAGAGGGGACTTACCTGAGCGGCCACTTTCCCCGGCGGGCGCACCTGGGAACCCCACTGGGCCCCTCCTCTGGGTGGCAGTGGAGAGGGTGTGAGATGCAGACGCAGAGGGCTGGGGGAGGCCACAGGCGAGGCCTCGTCTGAAGAGAGCAGGAGGCCATGGCCGGCCCTGCTGGTATCTGAGTGTGGATGGAGGGCCATCCGTTCTTTTCACACCTTTCAGTGTGTCCTGCAGAAAGAACTGCCTTTCACATTACAGCCCAAAATAGACGCCCGTGTCTTTCTGTGTGTAAATACACATATATTCACACACATACGTGCATCTATACATATATACAAACACATATCTGTACATACATCTATACACATACATCTATACATATACACATACATTTATACATATATATGTATACACACATGCATCTATACATATATACACATATACATACTTCTATACACACATTTATACACATACATCTATACATATGCACATACAGTGGCACCTCGAGATATGAGTGCCCTAACATATGAGATTTTTGAGATACAAGCCATCGAGCGAGCGATTTTTGCTTTGAAATACGAGCAACATTTGAGATAGGAGTAACCTCACGGATCAGCCGGCTGCACACGACCCACCAGTTTACTGCGACTTGAGCGTCTCATAGTTTCCCACGCCTCAAGGTTACGGAACGAATTAAACTCGTATCTCGAGGTACCACTGTACATTTATACATATATATACACATGCATGCATCTATGCACACATCTATACACATATACATACATCTATACATATATATACATACACATATATACATACATCTATACATGTACACATACACATATTTATACATATATTTATATCTACACACATCTAGATAGACATATTTTGTCGATGTGCAACTAAAGATCTTCGTAATTTAATTTTTAAAATGCTTCTCGAAGCCACTGCGTTATTTTCCCAGCCCTCTCCTGTATTGCAAACTCTAGTTTCAAAAGCATGGGCCTGGCAGGCCTCATAAGACGCCTTTGACTCGGCATTAGCATTCTGAGCATTCAGCAGACCTGCCGGTAATCAGAGATGGACCATAAACTCCTCTTCCAGATCCCTGTGCTGGGAGGGGCCGGCTGCCTCTCACCTGGCAGACCTCCACGGAAAGGAGGTCACGTGTGTGTCAGAGCCAGGCAGCGTGGCTGGTACATCAGGGGGACCCCATGCACCTCCTTTTCCTGTCTTTCCCGGTGGCATCCTGCTTCGTTCATCTCTGTTTTCCCAGCTGCTGGTAGAATCTCAGCACGGGGCTTAGTAAGTGGATAGGGGGGAGCAAATGGAAAAAACGTGGCTTAATCTTCACCTTTTTCTCACCTTTGGAGAAAATAGCTGTCTGCGTTGATGCTGCAACTCACTTTTATTGATTCACTCGCTTCAACTCGGGAACATGTGTCGGCCTGTGTGTGCCAGGTCAGGGCGGACATGGCAGACACGAAACAACGCTCATAGGGAATTCCTCAGTCAGTGGCGAAAAGTTGGGGGTGGGGGAGAAGCAGAAGCGGCCGCACAGCTCTCTGGTCACTGCCTGCGCAGAGAACTGAATGGACCAAAGTGCGGCCGAGGCCTTGAGACCCGGGACCCGGGTCTGCTGAGGAGGGACAGGGAGAGAGAGGTTGTGGAGGGGAAGCACACCACGGGGCATTGCAGGTTAAGTAGGAGTTTCTGAGGAGGCCAGGTAGAAGGGAATTCCAGCAGGAGGAGCACCTTGGAGGAGTGGATGGTCCTGCAGGGTGGATTTGGGGCACGTGATCACGGCTGTGGCCACAGCTCCATTCCTGGGGGGTGGAGTGGAGGGGTGCAGGGTGCATAAACCTGCTTTTGCCTTGGGGCCCAAGACGCAGGTCTGAATCCCAGCCCTCCTCTTTCTACCTTTGGTTGGCTGACTGATGCCCCAAAAAGACATCTTTGTCCTAAACCCAGAACATGTCTTTGTCCCTACCTACGTTCTAAGCATGAGGGGAGGGGACCGCACCTGCCGAGTTCATCACTGTCTCCCCAGTGCATAGCACGGCCCTCACCCCCACCCCCATGATTAGCATCCCGTCATTAATTGACGGTTGATGGAACATTGTTTTAGAGCAGTGGTTCTCAACCTTCCTAAGGCCGCGACCCTTGCATACAGTTCCTCATGTGGTGGTGACCCCCAACCATGAAATTTTGCTACTGTTGTGCATCATTATGTAAATATCTGCATTTTCTGATGGTCTGAGGTGACCCCTGTGAAAGGGTCGTTCAACCCCCAAAGGGGTCTCAACCCACATGTTGAGAACCGCTGTTTTAGAGCTTCTAAGTCAGGGGGGGGGAAAGTGAGCGCCACCGAAGATGGTTTGTGGAGGGAGAGATGACAGGTGAGGAGGCCGGTGCGGCCACCGCAGCCGTCCAGGGGAGAGGTGACCTGGGGTGAGATCCCTCCAGTGGCACCCCGTGCCCGTGCCCTTTCATTCTGCTCTCAGAGAGGGAACAGCTGCAAACTGGTCTCTCTTCTGCCATTCACTTGTTCCTCGGCCTTCTCTTTCCCAGCAAAATGACCCAGATCACTGCGGCGTCCGCGGTTCATAATTAGCGCCTTGCAGATGTTGCAGGCCGTGACGGCTCAGAGGACAGACGTGGGTTGCACACGTGCTTTTTTTTTTAATATATTTTATTGATTTTTTACAGAGAGGAAGGGAGAGGGATAGAGAGTTAGAAACATCGATGAGAGAGAGACAGTCGGGAGTCCTCCAGGGGCAGGGCCCCCAGGTCACCAGATGAAGCTCTTTGTTCAGGTCCAGAAATACATTGTCACCAAAGCAGAGGTCCGTTCCCCTGTTCCCTCCAGCCAGCCCCGCTCTGCCTGCGAGGTGGCCCGGACCTGCGCTGGGGAGGGGCTCTGTGTCACTTAGAAACAGTCCATTCTTCCCCTCTCCCGCCTGGGCCTTCTCTCTTCCTTGCGTGCTTTGTGTACATGCATGTATGTGTGTGCGTGTGTGTTTCCTGCTATAATAGTTTCTTTTGGCCACGTGGCCAGACAGACAGTCCCTTTCTCTTTGGGGTGTCACCTTCCTTGAATGGGGTCAGCATCCGGGCAGATGGTGGTTCCTTCCCACAAGGAGCTGGGGGACCTGAGACTCTGTGACATGCAGAGTCAGGAGGTGACACAGGTGGTCCAGGGCATGTTCAGTCACCTTGATGGGAGAAAACAAGAATAGTGGTTCAAGTTGGCACTTATCTCGGGAGGGGGGTCTCTGACCTGATCTCCATCCCAATGCCACCCACCAAGAGTCACCTGAGGATATATTCTCCCTGGGAAGATGCTCCCATCGACCCTAGAGCTATGCTCCCCCGGCCTCACCTGCCTGGCAATGGGGAGCCCCTTCCCCATGATGGTGTCACTGTCATTGGGCCAGTGTTTCTCAAGGCAGGTTCCTAGGACCACGGGCATCCTCGGGACAGCAGATGCCAGGGTTGGCTCCCTCACCCCTTGGGATCCATATTGTTTGGCAGCTTCTTTGGCGATAGGGATGCTGGTTGGGGGCAAGCCGAGGGTCATCAGCTCCTCGCCGGGGGTATTTTTTAAATGAAGTGGTAGGTTAATTGAGTATTTGATTACATTGGTACCTCGAGATACGAGTTTAATTCGTTCCATAACCTTGAGGCGTGGGAAACTATGAGACGCTCGAGTCGAGGTAAACTGGTGGGTCGTGTGCAGCTAGCCGATCCGCACGATTACTCGTATCTCAAATGTTGCTCGTATTTCAAAGCAAAAATCGCTCGCTCAACAGCTTGTATCTCAAAAATCTCGTATGTTAGGGCACTCATATCTCGAGGTACCACTGTATTTGATTAATTCTATACAAACAGAACAGGAGGAAGTCCAAGAAACCAAAAGGTCTCGTTTTCTAAGATTAAAGAAAAACAGGACCCATCAGAGTTGCCCTGTGCGGTCAGAGTGGCCTGGGGTTTAAGGGGTCCTTGTGTGAGCTCCTTCCCCTCCGCCCGCCCCGCCAGGTGCCCGTGCTCTCCTGGGCCAATCGCCCCATGGCTGCACTCTGTCTGGCGCACACTGCAGAATTCTCAACTCACTCCAGACCTTTCATCCGGGCACCTACCTGACCTGGGAACCGATGCCCCTGCTGGATCTGTCCCTCTGACAGACACCTCCAAAGACCCGAGTCCTCTCTGAAGTCCATCCCCCTTCCCCCCAGCCAAGGAAGGGCCGTCTCTCCCCGATAGGAGCGTCACCTGTTTCTTCCGCAGAGCTCTCCACAGGCTGTACCTTGCACTCAGTGAAAATGCTCATGTTGGCGAAACCAGTTTGGCTCAGTGGATGGAGCATCAGCCTGGAGACTGAAAGGTCCCGGGTTCGATTCCAGTCAAGAGCACGTACCTTGGTTGTGGGCACATCTCCAGTGAGAGGCGTGCAGGAGGCAGCTGATAGATGTCTCTCTCATCGATGATTCTAACTCTCTATCCCTCTCCCTTCCTCTCTGTAAAAAAAAAATCAATAAAATATATTAAAAAAAGAAAGAAAGAAAGAAAGAAAGAAAATGCTCACATACACATTGGAAATGGAGCTCAAAGACAGCGACCGCGGGGTGCTGGGCACAGGAAAGACCCAGGAGTCTTTCTGGCATAAATGATTGATGGAGTGACCGGACTGTGATGTCAGCTCTGCTTCCTGGAAACCGACTTTGTCTCCCTGCGTCTGATTTTTCTTGAATATTAAGAAGTGCATGTTAAGCGGCGGATCATGCTGGGAATGGGGAGACGCTAAAAGGTGGGTGGAGCGGAGCGCCTTTGTGATCAGAGACAGTGTGTATATATAGCACACGGAGCCATTACTTCACCCCATCCTCCAAAGGCGTGAAGATTTTTGTTAACTTTGCTCTGATCCCCCTCAGCCCCCCTGCAAGTGTTCATTTACGGCGCCTTTCTTCAAGCATTTTACTAGGTAAACGCATGTCCTTTTTTTATAGCAGCTTTTGAAGAAGCAATTCAGCTATCATAAAACTTACCCTTTTCAAGTGTGCCATGCAGTGATTCTCCATGTATTCAAATAGTCAGAATGGAGCAGCCACCTCCACTTTCTCATTTTAGAAATGTCATCACCCCTAAACAGGTCCCTCTGCCCCCTTAGCGGTCACTCTCCCTCGTCCCTGCGCCCATCAGCTGGGGTCAACCATGAATCCTTCCCGCCTCTAGAATTTGCCTGTAAGGGATATTTCCTATACAGTGGTACCTCGAGATACGAGTGCCCTAACATACAAGATTTTTGAGATACAAGCCATCGAGCGAGCGATTTTTGCTTTGAAATACGAGCAACAGTTGAGATACGAGTAATCGCAAGGATCAGCCAGCTGCACACGACCCACCAGTTTACTGTGACTCGAGAGTCTCATAATTTTCCACGCCTCAAGGTTACAGAACAAATTAAACTCGTATCTCGAGGTACCACTGTAAATGAAATCACGCAGCATGTGATCTTTTGCGGCTTCTTTCACCAGGCGTAAAGCTCAGGATTCACCCACGTTGTGCCGTGTATCTTAATTCCTCTTTCTAGCCGAGTTGTATCCCGTTGTATGGACACGCCGTATTTTAATATGCATTATCATCGGCTGATGGGCATTTGGCTGGCTCCCACTTTGTTGAGTATCTCGAATGGTGCCGTCATGGCTGTTTGCATATGTGTTTCCGTTCCCCTTGGAAGTAGAATGGAGAAGTCCAAGGGTGACTCCCTGCTTCACATTTTGAGGAATGGCCAGACTGTTTTCCAGAAGGACTGTACCCTTGGCAAGCCTGCGTCTTCAACTTAGTCGTCCATGCTGAGCATGCCAATGCTACGTGACTGTGCTGAAAGCCAGCTACCAGGGCAGGTGAAACCAGGTGACGGGTGTGGAGCAGAGAACTGCTGGGTCTTCCCACCACGGCAGCTACTCTGGGCACAGTTCAGACCCAGCGAGGGGGTACAGTATGCTGGGCACAGACATGGAGCAGCTGGCTCTAGGGAGTCCCTTAGGAACAGAATATCCAATATAATAAAAGGCTAATATGCAAATCGAGAGGATATCCTATATAATAAAAGTCTAATATGCAAATCTTTTGATCGAAAGATTTGCATATTAGACTTTTATTATATAGGATATTCTGTTCTAAGGGACAGGATATCCTGAATGATGGAACAACCAGTCACTATGACATGCACTGACCACCAGGGGGCAGATGCTCAATGCAGGAGCTGCCCCCCCTGGTGGTCATTGTGCTCCCGACATGGGGAGCTCCATTCAGCCAGAAACCAGGCTCAGTGAGTGCAGCAGCCGTGGCAGGAGCCTTTTCTGCCTCCACGTCAGCACTAAGGATGTCCCACTGATGGCTTAGGCCTGCTCCTGGGTCTAAGCTGTCATTCGGACATCCCCCAAGGGTTCCCAGACTGCAAGAGGGTGCAGGCCAAACTGAGAAACCCCCTTCCCCCAAGTGCACAAATCTCGTGCACTGGGCCTCTAATATATATATAATTTTATTCCTCACCCGAGGATATTTTTTCCATTGGTTTCTACAGAGAGTGGAAGGGAGGGAGGAGGGAGAGAGGGAAGCATTGACCTGAGAGAGACACAGGTTGCATCCCGGAGGCTCCCCTACCGGGGCTGGGGAACCTGCAACTGAGACATGTGCCCTTGGCTGGGAATCGAACCCGTGATCTTTGGCCCTCGAGACAACACTCTCATCACTGAGCCAAACCGGCCAGGACAGGGTGGTATTTAATAGAGACGTTTTCCTGTCTGCGGCCAGCATCCTAATCACAGAGTCTGCGTCCCTTGCATTTGTTTCTCTTCATTCCCAGTGACAGGTAGCATTTTATTGGAGAGGCTCTGGCTGGCTGCGTGCAGCTGGCGTCCGTGTGTTTTGTGTTTTGTTTTGTTTTACTTTATATCATAGTCACAATCCAGCTTTTTAACGCCACCGGGCTCTCTCGGGAGGTCGCACCTCCGGTGCCGCATGCCGGGCGGTGCCACGGCTTTGGGGCGGTGGCATGTTTGCAGAGGAGACGTTTTCATGGCAGATGGGTTTCTGTGGGCCTCGCTCTTCAAGAACCAGGCCGAGCATATTATTATTGCCGGCAGGTCAAGGGCCCCTCCATTCTCGAAGGCAGAGGATGGAGAGAGCTTTGCAAAACAGGGTCAGGTTGGACTCTCCTCCTCTTTCCTCCCGTCCTAATTATTATTTAGGACAACACGTCGCCTAATGGAAAGGTTCTAAACAAAAGATGAACCATTCAAACATTCAGATGCAAAACCAGGAGATCTGTGTACTCCCTGAATAAATGCTCAGCCATCTCAGTGGTGAAAGCTTGTTGCATTTTAGACAGAATTCTCAGGAGTCTCTTTTTTGCGTGGTTTGTTTCTTTACCACAACCTCTACCAACCGGAGAGAAAACAGTGGCTGTTCCTGGAGAGAAAGCCCCCTCTCACTCCTCCCCCTCCAAGGTACCTGCCTACCCTCGCCCCCATACATGCCTTCTCCCAGGAAACTGAGCTTTAGTCATGGCTTCTGTTTGACTTGAGGCGTTTCTTTTTTGTTTGTATTTTGGGAGGGAGTTAATTTTTTTAAAATATTTTTATTGATTTCAGAGAGGAAGGGAGAGGGAGAGAGAGATAGAAATATCAATAATGAGAGAGAATCATCGGCTACCTCCTGTACGGCCCACACTGGGGATCGATCCCCCAACCCTGGGTGTCTCCTGACCAGGAATCGAACTGTGACCTCCTGGTTCATAGGTTGACACTCAAACACTGAGCCACCTCGGCTGGGCTGACTTGAGATGTTTTGAGCTCTGCCTTGCAAGTGTGAGTGGGTCAGTGACTCCAGCCAACCAGGGAGAAGGAAGGGGCTTTCTCTGACCTCCAGGGGTCACACCATTTCCCTCCCCTCACACTCTATTGGATGAGAAAGGCAGGAGCTGGCTTGAAAGACCTCTTCGATGGAAGACAGTTGGGGCACCGGAGGCGATATGGGAAGGAGGGGTTGGGGGCAAGTGCTGATGGGCCTCAGGCCTGGGTTAGAAAGTAAGCAAGGGCTGCATCTGATTCATACCGGGAGCATTCGAGGAGATTCCATAAGATGACAAGAGTATGGAGAATAAACAAGTGGATTAGAAAGGATAATATTGGGGTTGTCAGGAGTTGGAGATAAAATGGGGATTGGGGGGTGCAGAGCTGCTCTGCTTATTAAGTGGGTAGCACTAGCGAGATGATTGCTGTGATGGAACAGGCCTGTATCTTTTTTTTTTTTTTACTTTAAATTCTTTATCCTTTAAATTATTACATATCTCTCCTTTTCCCCCCATTGACCTCTCCCTAGCCGCTCCCACTCCCCAGCACATGCCCTCACCCCAAAACTGTCCTAATTATTGGCTATGCTTATATGCATACCATACATACAAGTCTTTTGGTTGCTCTCTTACCCCACCCCCACTTCCCACCCTCCCCTGCCTTCCCTCTGAGGTTGGACAATCTGTTCGATGCTTCTGTGTCTCTGGATCTATTTTTGTTTATCAGTTTCTGTTGTTCATGATATTCCACAAATGAGTGAGATCAGGTGATGTTTATCTTTCTCCGACGGGCTTCTTTCGCTTAGCCTAATGCTCTCCAGGCCCATCCATGCTGTTGCGACAGGCCTGTAGCTTGCTGGCTGTGGTCGTTCCGTGGATCTGCATAGATGATAACATGGTGCAGAACTGTCCACACAGTGTACCCACATCCAGTTCCTGGCGTGGCTGTTGCACCGTCATCGTTCCTGATGGTGACATCGTTGGGGGAAACGGGGTGACACGTACACGGGGCTCCTCTGCTCTGTTTGGCAGCTTCACGTGCATCTGTAATTATTTGAAAAGTGAAAGCGGTGTTTTTTTTAACCTGGGAGGAGGAAGAAGGAAATAGTAATGATGTACACAGAAAAAAGTAATGACAAGGCAGGCAGTGCAAATAATGGCATGGCATCGACGTAGGCGTAACCGCTAATAGGCTTCTGGCAAATAGTGACATGAAACCAGGAGGGCGGCCCCTGGCTGGTGCAGTCACCCTCGTCAATATTTCCCCGGAGGAAAATGGGTGAGACTCACATCCCAGACAGTGGGCTGAGCCCACAGTGACATCCAAACGGCCCCTAGAAATTGACGTGAGACAGCCCAGGAGCCATGGTCAGAGAGTCTGAATGCATGGTTCACGGAGGGGGGAATACACATAGTTGTTAAACATCAGAAGAGACTTTCCCCTCTCAAAAAGAAAAACAGTGCCGAAACCGGTTTGGCTCAGTGGATAGAGCCTTGGTCTGCGAACTGAAGGGTCCCAGTTTCAATTCCGGTCAAGGGGATGAACCTTGGTTGCGGGCACATCCCCAGTAGGGGGTATGCAAGAGGCAGCAGATCGATGTTTCTCTCTCATCGATGTTTCTGACTCTCTGTCCCTCTCCCTTCTTCTCTGTGAAAGATCAATAAAATATATTTTTTTAAAAAAGAAAGAAAAACGGGGTGTGCATATAAAAAACTTATCAAGAGACTGTGTTTTAACGGTCAGCTCAGTGGACATCTGTAAGTTTGGCCATACGTTCTGTTGGTGATGCTGTGGGGAGAGGCCCTCCCGGGCTGGCTGTCTACAATGCGTGTCCCCCTTTCACGCTAAGATGGTCATAGCTGTTATGTGGCTGCACCTCCCAGCCCCTCTGGCAGGCATGTGAGTACTCTCCAGTGGGATGCGAGTAGATGCAAGTGCACGCATGCATGCATGTGTATGCGTGAGCATGCACATGTGTGTGTGAGTGTGCGTATGTGTATTTGCAAAACTGGCCACAAGTTTTCTATGCCCGTGACCTGCGCCATGACTTCGTAGCCCCTTCCAAGTGGAGGAGTCTGTCCTGGCTTCTGGGACCCGCACTGCCCTTGTCGCTTCTTTTGGCCAGTGGGACGGCAGCGAACGTGCCACAGACGGACACCTGGGAGTGCCTGAGCCTTGGGCTTCACCCTCCTAATGCCATCACGTGAGCAGGCGTGGGCCAGCCTGCCAGAGGATGACAGGCCGAGGTATACAAATAGCCATGATTTAGAGGAAATATGGGAAGGAATCTGTTCTTTTAATTTTTTAATTTATTTTAGGAAGCAAAGCCCCCAGGGGAAGGCCGTGTGAAAGCCCTGAGTCTAGCATGGCAGCTGGGAGATGTGTGGGTCTGTCTCGATGCTGTCCGCTCAGGGAACCAGGCTCAGGACCTGGAGCCTGAGGTAGGTTTTAGAGGGAACAGTGCCCCCTTCTGGGCAAGAGGTGTTTTGAGTATCACCTGCAGATCCTGAGCTGAGGGGATCTCTTCCCTGTATGTCTCTGGGGCAGAATCCATGCCTCATGGGGTCTCCTCCCCAGTAACCCTCCCCACTCCTACTCCCACCCCCAGTCTCTCTTGGGACGAGCCCCTCTCAGCGTTATCTATTCTCCTGACATGGGCCGCTCAGGAGCCTGCGAGCCATTCCCTGGTCCCTGTGCTGGCCAGTTCCCAGTCTTGGGTTTTGCTCACTCTGGAATTTCTTCCTGCGGAACAGAGTATCCTTAGGCTGAGGTGTCCGGCTCTAGCAAGTGAACCCTTTCGCTTTTCCCTGTCCTAAAGCGTGACAACTCAATGGCTAAGTGGAATTTTCCGTCTGCGTGTCTGGGTGCTTTGCTAGGTGTCTCAGAATGGGAGGCAAACCTTTATTGGTGACCGCAACACGCCCCTTTGTCCGGACCTTCCCCAGCAGGTCCCGCCGGGATAGATCTGGGCTCTTGACTACGGACTGTGAGCCTCATTTCTCACACGTCGCCTCCCAGCCTGGCGAACCATCTGTGCGTCCGTGGCCCGCTGACCCGGGCGGGCCCCTTTGGGCAGACGGTGTAGGGGAGTCTGTGAGGGGCAACACTGCGGTGAAGGGCCTGGACGGCCCAGCTGGTCTGCCTGGGCCCGATCCTGGGAAAATAGGTGAGACTCACATCACAGACAGTGGGCTGAGCTCACAGTGACATACAAACGGCCCCTAGAAATTGGCGTGAGACAGCCCAGGAGCCATGGTCAGAGAGTCTGAATGCATGGTTCACGGAGGGGGGAATACACATAGTTGTTAAACATCCGAAGAGACTTCCTGGCTGTGTGACCTTGGGCAGGTGATTTCTCTACCCTGTTTCCCCGAAAATAAGACAGTGTCTTATATTAATATTTGCTCCCAAAGATGCGCTAGGTCTTATTTTCAGGGGATGTCTTATTTTTCCACGAAGAAGAAGATGGTACACATTTATTGTTGAACAGAAAAAAAAAAAAGGAAATTTATTGCCTGTCTATGGTCCGGTAGTAGCTGTCATCACAAACCAGCTACTGATTGGCTGCAGCACAGCCAGAGCTGTTCAGGCAGTGCGAGGTCTCTTGAAATCAGGAGTCAGATGCTTTACGGTAGCTTCGGGGCCTTATATTCCAGGGAGGCTTTATGTTCAAGGGAGGCCTTATTATCGGGGAGGGCTTATTTTCGGGGGATGCCTTATATTACAGTGAGAGGCAAAACTGTAAGTAGGTCTTATTTTCGAGGGATGTCTTACTTTCTAGAAACAGGGTAGTTGGGGCCTCAGTTTTCTCCTGTGTCAAATGAGGAGGAGAATAACTATCTAACACTCAAATGGGTTAACATGTATGATGTGTTTAGAACAGCCAGCAGAGCACATGGCTCTGTATGTGGGCCCTTCCTCCAGCTCCTTAGTTTTCAATGTTCAAGTTATTATTGGCTGTATTTCCTCAAAGTCTCATCCTGGGTCCCATCGCCTTAGGAAAATGCTGTAGAGGTTGGACTTTAAAGACAGTGAGGAAGAGCCCAACCTACATGGCTCAGTGGTTGAGCGTAGACCCATGAATCAGGAGGTCATGGTGGGATTCCGGTCAGGGCACATGCCCAGGTTGCGGGCTCGATCCCCAGTGTGGAGGGTGCAGGAGGCAGCCGATCAATGCTTCTCTGTCATCATTGGTATTGCTCTCTCTCTCTCCCTTCCTCTCTGAAATCAATAAAAAGGTATCTCGTTTTTTAAAAAGGAAGTGAGCAAAGAAAACGTGTGCTCTTATTTTATGTCACCGAGTGACGCTGATTGCTGGGGTCCACGTGTTTGGCCCCATTTCTCCAAAAGATTGACCCAAATCTTCCCCTTCCTCCTTAGGGTACACTCATAGGGCAGTGCGGCGGAGAGGGATGGGGGAGATCTTCTTGTCATGCACCCCTCATTCCTAAATCAGGCATTGTATTTGGGGCCCCTGGATTATGGCGGTTCTCAGACACCCTCCAAAATTGTGTACAAAGTTCCTTGTGTATCTGGTGCTTTTTTTTTTTTTTTTGCATGGAAACTGCTCCACAGAAGCCATCGTTTTCTTAGCAGGAAACTGCCCTGGAGGTCAGAGGTCGCCCCTCATCCCTGATGGTGCGGATGGTGGAGGGGAAGTCGTGGCTTTTCTAAGGAATCAGGGTTCACCTTCCCGGGCTCGGGTCTAGGACCTCGGGATTATCTGTCGATAGTTCTTTGCCATTTGCGGGAATGCGCAGGAATGAAAGCCACAGGCTGCCTCCCACGGTGGGGCTTTCCATCTGCGCTTGTGAATGATTCCCGCTCCCGCTCCCTTTACTGATGTGGATAATAAAGGGTTGGAGGCCCCAGATGGATCCGGCACAGGCAGGTTTGTTTTCTCGTCAAAGCTTCAGTAAACGTTGCGAGAGGCATCGATGGTGCCCATGGGGCCCTCCCGTGAGATTCTGGTTATCGTTCTAGCCACCAGGGTCAGCGCCCTTAAATAGAAGGAGGTGGGATGCTTCCTGATTACACAGGTACGTTCTTACTCTCAGCCAGGTCTCCCTGGATGGTGACTGTGCCAGTTGTGGGGCCCGATACAGAAGGACGGGGGGGCCCCTCTTACAAAAACGGTGATGAATTTCCCAGTGACGACCACAGAGCGGTAAACCAAAGGGCGGGTCCTTCGCAGCAAGAGGCCCTGTGACGGCCCAGCTCACAGACCCTGAAGCCGGAGAGGGCGAGGATGCTGGGACCAGGCCTCACCCCATGCTCACTCCCTTCCGCCCTCCGGAGGCCTGGCTGGGCCTTTCTCTCCCCGGTTGCAGCCTGCCTCACTGCCAAGCACCTGCTGTTCTCTGCCTGCACGTCTGTGTCCCAGGCCCCGCAGCTCACCACCTTTCCTGGGGTTCTGCTCAGAGCTCCCCTGAGCCCTCCTCTCTCAAATAGCACGCCCTTCCTGCTCTCCCTGCACCCTTCACAGCAAAGACAGGATTCTCCCTCTGTATTCACTTCACATGTTTTTACTGATTTCAAAGAGGAAGGGAGAGAGAGAAACATCAATGACAGGAGCAAATAACTGCTCATCTGCCTTCTGCACGCCCCACACTGGGGATCAAGCCTGCTACCCAGGCATGTGTTCTGACCAGGAATCCAACCGTGACCTCCTGGTTCATAAGTCAATGCTCAACCACTGAGCCATGCCAGTTGGGCCTCACTCTGTGTGTGTTTTTTGTTGTTGTTGTTTGTTTTTTTAATATATTTTATTGATTTTTTTTACAGAGAGGAAGGGAGAGGGACAGAGAGTTAGAAACATCAATGAGAGAGAGACATCGATCAGCTAGCTGCCTCCTGCATACCCCTCACTGAGGATGTGCCCACAACCAAGGTACATGTCCTTGACCGGAATCGAACCTGGGACTTTGCAATCTGCAGGCCCATGCTCTATCCACTGAGCCAAACCTGTTTCGGCCTTTTTTGTTTGTTTGTTTTTGTGGGTTTTTTTTTTTTTTTATCATTTAGTACAATACTGTCCCAGTGACATGTCTGCTCAGAGAGGCTGGGCCTGGCTCACCCCTGGGCTCCAGGCCAGCCCAGCACCGGGCACACAGTCATTGCCCAGTGTTGGTGGCACCCATGGGTGCGAGTGCGCCCTGCCACAAAGGCAGGTGGGAGTTCAGGGATGCCGCCTGCTTGTTGAGCTCTTTTCAGGCGAAGCATTTTCTTCTTCCTGGCTGCCAACATCTGGACGCCACTGGGAAGATTCAGGTCCCTGACCACGGAGAGCGCCTTGGTGTGCAGGAGGCTGGATTCATCACTGAGGTGGGAGAAGGTGCTAGAACACACCTCTTTCCAAAGCTGCTAACCATTGTGTGTCGGAGGGTCCTGAGGTCGGGGGGGGGGGGGGGGGGGGGGGGGGGGGCAGTGAGAGTGAGGCTCTTCTTGCTGCCGGTCCCGGCATTGCATGCCTTTCGTAAGACCCAGGTCCCTGGTCAGGTCACCGTCTGCGATCGGAACCGAAGGGCTGGGCTTGCTCTGTGCTCAGGAACACTCTCATTTCGCAAAGGTTAACCCGTTTAGCATACAAGGGAGGCTGAGCCCAGATTCAGACCGGGGTAGCGTTTCCTATTGCCTTGGAATTACTCTCCATTACCCTTAAGTCACTGCGAATTGACCGCCATGCCAAGTGGCTTCTCCTTTCATTAATCTTACTAACTGGCTGCATTGGGTACAAATCTTTTTCCTCGCCGGCGCGTGATTTTTTTTCCCTTTTTTTCCCCTGCAGAAAGGTTCTTCTTCTGCAAATGCCCTTTAAAAATATATATGTATATATATATTTTACTTTTATCTGAGTGTTTGATTCCCGGTCACCTCGGAGCACATCCTGACAGCCATGCCTCCACCTGAGTCTCGTCAGCAAAGCCGTCTGGGTGCAATGTCTGCATCTCGGGGGATGCTCAGGTGTGAGGCACCTCTTTTTTGCAAGATCCTTGTTCAGAGCGATAGAACACGTCTGGCTCAGGCATCGGAACATGATACAAAAAGATAACCGCGCCTGTGTTTCCTCGTTACAGAACAAAGCACGTGCATCATAGGACATGTGGGAGGCTAGAGAAAAGTGGGAGGAGACAGGAAGCGTGCATCTCCTGCTACCCAGGGGTCATCTGGTCCCAGTAGTTACTTCCCGTGTCTTTTTCTGTCCCTTCTTAAAGTCAGCCGACTTCCTTCCAAACGCAATTCAGATTTTTATTTTCATGTAACATCAGGCTTCGGAACTGTCATTTTCACTGGGTGGGTCATGTCTCACTCGGTAATACAGCATCATCATTCTGTTCAGACAATCTCCTATTATTGGCCTTTCAGGAAGATTCTGATTTTTTTAATGATTAATTAAAACAGTGCATTTCTTTGACATATAGCATGCCTTCTCTCAGATTCATTTCTTTAATATAAATAAATTTCTGGCCAAAACTGGTTTGGCTCAGTGGATAGAGCATCGGCCTGCTGACTGACGGGCCCCAGGTTCCATTCCAATCAAGGGCATGTATCTTGGTTGTGGGCACATCCCCAGTAGGGGGCGGCTGATGGATGTCTCTTTCTCATCGATGTTTCTAACTCTCTATCCCTCTCCCTTCCTCTCTGTAAGAAATCAATAAAGTATATATATTTTTTTAATTTGAATTTTCTTAAGATGATCGATCTCCATTGTCAGTTTTCTTCTGAAAAGGCATGTGCCCCACTAGAGCCCAGCCCACAGCGTCAGCGGGAGCCCTGGTGGAGGAAGGTGTCGTGTTTTAGCTCCTAATGAAGTTCCGCCCATGACCTTGATTTTCCTTTCATGGGATGTTTTTGATTAAAAAAGAGAGAGCAGTGTCTTCTACAAATATATTTTAGTTGCACGACCTGCCCACCCAGCCACCAGGAAACGGGTCCCTTTCCTGGGCCTCGGTGTGCCTGCCTGTGAACCAGAGAGCAGGTGAGATGGTGCCCGGTGGTCACCCGCCTCTGCAGAGGGCTGGACAGTGGGACATTTTGCCCAGTGACCTCTCGCCAGGTGGGATTGAAGGAGAAAGCGCTGGCCACCAAGAGGAAAAATGGCTTTTGGTTTCAAAGGGGAGACACCACATGACTCCAGTTTGTCTTTTCACGACGTAGTGAGCAAAAACTTCCCCCCAAGGGATGAAGCGAGCCATCGAGGCAGTCAGAGGCGAGAAGGCACGCTCGCCATGGCAGACGCCTGTCTTCTCCCGGGTCCTTCTGCAGAGCGAAGCCTTCCAGCCCTGCCTGGGGGCCTGCCGAGTCCCGGCTCCCGGAAGTTGCTCCTCTAGGTGCAGTCGTCCTGTTTATGGGATTCATCTCGGTGGGGAAGCTGCTTAGGTCCCCTAAGTCCTCAGAGCCCTTGGGGACCGGGACCGCAGAGTCGGCACTGCCCTGGGCTGTGTAATGCACGGCTGATGCCCACCTTGCGCTCTGCAGTGGCCACGTGGGTAACTTGCAGAAAGCTCTTTCCCTGCCAGGGAAACACCACCCGTGTCTCCTGTGTCACACCCTCCAGGTCTCCTTCATAGTTTAAAGGCTGCTCCCTAAGTGTCACCGCACTGGGCATTAAGCCCCCAGATTCCTTCCACATCCAGGCATCGGGAAGTGCAGACCCAGTGCTGGGGACACTGAGGCCGGAGATGCTGCTTGGAAAGATACCGGAGTACAGCTGGCACACGTGGCAGCCTCTGCCCAAGTGGGAGCCACCTCTGGCTGCCCCCAATCGGACTCATTAGTCACTTCCTAGCCCGTCCGTGGAGCAGAGGAAATCCCGTTTGCGGGTGATGGATTGCTTGACGTTACAGCACGATCGTGGCTGCGTTTGTTTGTTCCTGCCTCCTCTTGATGGATGCCAGTCATCAGAGAGCCCAGGACATGGGCACAGGCTTCCCAGTCAAAAGCTCAGGCAGTTTCTGCTTGGCTCTGATGGGACAGACTGACAGCTGTCACAGGGAGCGGGAGGAGGCTGTATTAAAGGAGGTGAAGGGATTTTTTAAAAAATATATATTTTATTGATTTTTACAGAGAGGAAGAGAGAGGGATAGAGAGTTAGAAACATCGATGAGAGATAAACATGTATCAGCTGCCTCCTGCACACCACATACTGAGGATGTGCCCACAACCAAGGTACATGCCCCGACCAGAATCAAACCTGGGACCCCCTCAGTCCACAGGTCGAGGCTCTATCCACTGAGCCAAACCAGTTAGGGCTGAAGGGATTTAAAAAAAAAAAAAAAACTTATACACGTAACACAGAGACACAGACAGCAGTGGGGTGATAGCTAGAGGGAAAGGGGTGTGGGGAGGTAGAGGTGGAGGTGTGTGAGGGGCGATGGAGCGGAAAGAGACTTTGCCTCGGGCGATGGCACAGGATGCCGTGTGCGGGTGATGTTTGCTTGAGTTGTGCGCTTGAAACCTGTATAGGTCTATGAACCAAGGTCACAGCAATACTTTCAGTTTAGAGATAAAAAGCTAAGGCATTTTGCCCTGCCAGTGTAGCTCAGTGGTTGAGCGTTGACCTGTGAACCGGGAGGTCATGGTTCAATTCCTGGTGAGGGCACATGCTCAGGGCAGAATGTGGGCTTGATCACCAGTGTGGGGTGTGCAGGATCTCTCTCATCATTGATGTTTACCTCTCTCCCTTCCTCTCTCTGAAATCAACAATACATATACATTTACATGTACATATATATATATATTTTTTTTTTTTGAGGAAAGCTAAGTCACTTTGTGACCTCTGAGGGCTTCTGTTTTCTCCCTTTTGGAACCTGGGGGCACCCCTCACCAGCAGAGGCATGAGAACACAAAGCCACCCCACCTTCTCTGGAGCTGGGTGACAGGGGTGCAGATGTTACCCCCACCTTCTCCGGGCATGGGCACAAGTAGGTTCACAGGTGTGATACCAATAAATGATACAATATTAATAAGTGAAAATACAATCATAAATAGCTCCATGTACTCACAACCGTACCCCTACACTTGCCCACCGCTGTATTAGCAGCGTGTTGTCGGCCCAGCTGTTTCACTCCGGCAGCTTAGTTCCCGCCTCTGTAAAGTCGCTAATTCACAGGTGGTGGTGGTCACTACATGGGTCAGTGTGTGCAGAGTGCTTTGAGCAGACACTGTGCTCGTTGGCTGACATCACCATCATGGCCACTTCCTTCCAAGAGCTGCGGGATTTGGGACCGAGACCTTGATGCTGCTTGGTGTAAGGTGGGCCTCCATAAGAAGTAGTTACCACTATCATGCTTAGATTCTTTTTAAAAAATACATTTTTATTGATTTCAGAGAGGGAGAGGGAGATGGAAACATGGATGATGAGAGAGAATCATTCATTGGCTGCCTCCTGCACGCCCCACACTGGCGATCAAGCCCACAACCCGGGCATGTGCCCTGACCATGAATCAAACCATGTCCTCCTGATTCATAGATTGACCCTCAACCACTGAGCCACGCCAGCCAGGCCTCATGCCTATATTCTTTACTCCCAGTACATTGCCTGCTCATGGTGGTTTCCTGAATAGAATGAGCTCATTCTGATGATGCCGGCTGCAGGCTTTATTTTATTTTTTTATTGTATTCACTCACATGTTCGGTTGAAAACATGCAGGAAGACTGTGGTCAGAGGAATTCCCAGCACAGGACATTTGGAATTTCCAGGGCATCGTAGCTAGTGGCAGCCGAGGTGTCCTTTACTGTCTGTGATTCCTTCCGAAAAGCAGAATTAAGAGTTAGAAGTTATTGGGTTTTTTTTTTTTTTTGGTGGGGAGCAAAGAATTCTTTTATAAAATCTCCATCTTTCAGTAGGTGCCCTCCCGTTAAACGTGGCACCTTGCACTGCGATGCCCGCTGAGACCCAGTGGCTCCTGGCTCCCTGCGCCGAGTCCATTTGGCAGATGAGACACCCAAGGCAGCAGAGGCAGAGCCGCCTTGGCTGAGGTTGGTGAGGCCAGCGGCTCTCAGCAGGTGGCCCCGGGACCAGCAGCATCCGCCTCCCTCGGGAACTCATTAGGTGTTCGGATCCTTGGCCTCCATCCCAGACCTGCCGGATCGGACTGTCCGGGGGTGGCGCCCAGCAGTCTGTGCTGCGATAACCTCTCAGGTAGTTCTCATGCTCAGGATCCTCTGAGAGCCACCGGGCGAGGCTGCGCATCTCAGGCGGGCGAGGCCTTCGGAAGGAAGGACAGCTTCCGCCCGGTGTACCTGCTCCTTTCCCTCACTCCCCAGGCTAATGTATACCTGTGACCACACAATCAGAGCGGGAAATTGAAGCCAATTAGCGGCTAAGTAACTGCCAGCACTTGTCAACAGGGTAGTTGTTAGTAATTAGCACTAATGACTCTAGAGAGGGGAAACGGTTGTGGTTCAAAGGCATGCCCACCATTTGAATTCTCTTGGAGTTTCTTTGTCCGCGTTCTCCTGCCCATTTGTCTTTTGCATGCACGCGGCGCTGCGGTTGGATAGATGCCCCTCGGGGGACGAGATCACCTGCAGTCGTCATGTGCGGTGTGTTTTATAACGCTCGCCAGGGCGAGCCCATCCGCCGGGATTGTGCATCAGCCTTCCGGAGGCGCCTGCCCGGTTCCTATAGCGATGCCAGGGTGTGCCTGGTACTTTCTCCGGGAAGCAGGAAGTGATTTATGGGCCTGACAGGGATCGTCGGGGGAGCTCCTCCAGTGATAGTTCTCTCTGAATCTGGAGCGAAGAGAACCACAGAGAAAGAACAGACATCAAGACAGGATTGGGGCCGAAAGCGGTGTGGCTCAGTGGCTAGAGCGTCGGCCTGTGGACTGAGGGGTCCCAGGTACGATTCCAGTCAGGGGCATGGACCTTGGTTGTGGGCACATCCCCAGTGGGAAGTGTGCAGGAGGCAGCTGATCGATGTCTCTCTCTCTCATCGATGTTCCTAACTCTCTATCCCTCTCCCTTCCTCTCTGTAAAAAAATCAGTAAAATATACATATTAAAAAAAAAAGACAGGATTGGGGCTCAAGTGGTTGAGTGTCAATCCATGAACCAGGAGGCCACAGTTTGATTCCCTATCAGGGCACATGCCTCCGGGGTTGCAGGCTCTATCCCCCGTGTGGGGTGTGCAGAAGGCAGCTGATCAATGATTCTCTCTCATCATTGATGTTTCTATCTCTCTTTCCCTTCTACTCTGTGAAATCAATACAAACATTTTTTTTAAAAGACACTTCAAGTCGAAAGTCAAATTCGTTAGTTTTGGTGTTGAGCTACCAAAGGCAGATTTCAGAAAAACTCCTTTGAGAAACGGTGACGGATAGAACGCACACGCCCCTCCCCCACACTTGTCTTGGATGTGGTATGTGTCGGGGAAGAGGTGAAAGGCCACTGTGGCACGCCCAGTGCTCCTGCAGGTTGGCAGCGAGTATATCTCATCCCCAGTCTGTGCCACGCGCCGCGCCTGCCCGGGGCTGACTCCCCCGGTTCCCCCGACGGCGGCACGTCAGACGGCCGGATGGAGTGGAGCAGGTTGCGCTGCACGGTGTCTGGCTCCGGCTGTGGGATTCTCCCGTTCCGCTCGGAGACCGTGTCCCGCCGCGATCAAAGCTCGTCACCGTGAACGTTCCGGAAGCTGACAGATGTTTGGTGGTGTGGGGTCTTGTTAATTAGGAGAGGGAGCGAGTTATCAAAGGGAAGGCTGGCTGCTTCTGCGCTGCCTCCTTTCCTCCCCTCACCCCGAAGGGATCAGATTGGAGAAGTTTATTAAGAACTTGGGGAGATGGGGTGGGAGACAGGGTCACCTTCTTTCAGGAGATGACAGCTTCATGGCACTCCTGGGTGCTCTGCAGAGGGTTTGTCTGGGATGGTTTCCATGGAGGACACAGTGGGGGTGGGTAGTGGGGGGGGGGCGGATTCCTTACCACATCCATGCAGAACATCTGAGGTTCTCAGACTGTCATACACTAGAGCGGGGTGTCTCCAGAACACCATGCTTCCTGCCCATTTTCTCGGCTCTCTTTTTTAAATTTTATATGATGAGATAGAGCAGCGTGTTAACCGTTTTTTAGGGGCACCATTCAGTGGCAGGAAGTACATTCACCCCGTTGTGTGATCATCACCAGCCTCCACCTCCAGAATGTCTTTGTCTTCCCAAACCAAAACTCTGTACACACTCAACAGTATCTCCCCACCACCCCCTGCCCCAGCGCCTGGCACCCAGGATTCTGCTTTTTCTTTTTGCTTTTTTTAATTGATTTTTTTACAGAGAGGAAGGA
>PVJN01033706.1:0-23294 GCA_004026805.1 Lasiurus borealis | reverse complement strand
CCTTGAGGGAGGGCAGCAACATGGGAAGCTGGAGGAGAAAGGAGGGAAGTCTTCATGAGGTGAGCCAGAGCTGGGATGCTGCAGAAACTTGGGATGAGGAGACAAGATGAGAGAGAGCAAAGAGTAAGATGCTGGCTGACTTGGAAAGGCACTGGCAGCTACTTCTTCCTAGCTGCTGAATGGGGAGTCTCAGAGCAGCTTTGGAGATGGAAGTGGTAGGGGACCTGGGGGCATCGGATGAGTCTATTAACACAGAGAATGGCATAGCCTGTCATTGAGGCACCGAGAAGGACGCTGCTAGATGCATCTGGTCTGTTGATGTTTCTCTTGCATTTATTGAATTATTAATTTATTTACTTGCCTGGCTTTGCTTTGCTATATTAAGTTCTTAAGTACTCCAGTTACTAGATCTAGAAGGTGCAGTTGAAGGCCCCTTGGTGGGAGGTGGGCCTGTGTGATCTCTGGTGTTCAGCCATCCTAGATGTTCATGGAGGTGTGTGTGTGTGTGTGTGTGTGTGTGTGTGTGTGTGTGTGTGTGTTTGTGTGTGTTATTCTAAGTAGACACACTCACTAACCTTGTGCCTATATTTTCTGTTTGTGGAAAATAAGAAAATCTATAAAGCAAGATTATTAGCCAACTTGAGCCCCATGGCAGAAAATAAGGAAAGACTTCCAAGTTCTCTGCTGATGGTGGGGTTACCAGAACTCACTCCTGCATCTGGTGGGCTGGCTACCCTTCCTTTGACTCAGCTTGCCCTCCATTGCCCTTTCCCTGGGTTCATTGGAGCCATGTGAGAAATTAATCCCCCACAAATTAGCCACTGAGAACCCTTAGAGAGGCAAAGAGGACTGACAGATGCTGTTTGCCTGAAGCTGTCAAGGTCTATGATATCTGCCATCAGTGTCCTGGTCACTCTAGTGATTGCTCCTGTGACTTTGGGCTTGGCTCTCCAATGCCCCTTTCTCTCACAGTCTTCATTCTCCTTTGAGAGGGGCTGGTATGAGCCTCTCAGGGTACTTCATGGAAATGTAGAGTGGTGGTGTGGAAAGAGTGGACTCTGAAGAAGCATGAATTGGGGTTTCAACTCTGGCTCTGCCCTCACTTGGTGACATTCATCTCGTTCAGCCTCAGTTTTCCCTTTTGTAAAAACACTTGGGTCATAGGGATTGTTCTGAAGCTTAAGTAAGGTGTTTGGCACTCAGTGCCGCCCATTGGATCCCCATGCTGGTTTCTTTGTTGCTTATTCCAGTTGAGTTGTCTTGGCTGGTAAGGCCCTGAGTCAGGTGGGGCCCTGGGACCATTTCAAACCTAGGTGCTACTTAGCATCTTAGGGCATGAATATCAGATTCAAACCTTTTGAGACAGACAAAGAGAAATGACTCCTGTCCTCTGTATGCTTGCTGACTGGAACCCTATCTTACAAAGGATAATTTAATTTTAAGCATCAGATAGCTTCACTCAGGCCACTCCTAGCACCCTCATAGTCTTATGATCAGATGAGGATGGAAGAAAGAGAAAGTCTTCCCCACCCACAGAAAGTGTTTATACTTTCCTTTCCACTTTATATTCTGCCCTCTCAGTCATCCTAAATGTTTATTTAACGATGCTCAAAGACCTTTTAGGCTTCCTTGGTTAAATGTTTGCTAAACATCCTGTCACTTCCACTTCTACTGATAATTTCCTGCTTGCTGCAAAATGGCCCATGCTTACGCACTGTCTGGAAACTCTTAATAGGATGACTAAAGGCTTGGTCCCTCAGCAATGGGCTCCACAAGTGTGTGGGCAGCCCATGAGGTCAGGATGTTCTCTGGGTAGAGAGAATGAAGAGGGGCTGTAAAGTTAGGAACTCACTTGAAATTCAGGTGTTTCTAATATTTTTGGTTAAGTTTTCAAATAGATGGTGGCAATGATCAGAATCTGAGGCAATAGCAATCTGGTTCATCTTAGGTGGCCCCTACGTCCTTGGTTTGGCCTAAAGCCTTGCCCAGAGTTTCTTCATCATGAGGAGGGAGTGAAGGGTAGGACCAGATGGAAGGCGGTGGTTCAATGTGATTCCTGGCACATGGACCATGGATGGAGTGCCGATGAGCAGAAATTGGCTCTTTCCCAGGCCCCATGCTGGATGTTCAACCCAATTCAGAGTTCATCTCATCTGCGTGACCTCCTTTTCTTTGCTAGTGGCCATAACTGGACAGCTCTAAAATGATGGACCTTTGGTCACCAGGGCAACAGGAAGTTGCACAGTATGGCCAAATGTGGTTGTGCGGGTTCTGCACTGAGCAACTCTAGGGGCCTAAGTCCCATTGTGGTCTAAGTGACTGGCACTCTCTAGAGTGGTACAGTGACACAGATGAGCTATAGGCACAAAGCAACCTGGGCATTTCTGTGTCAGGGAACTGGCATAGGCTGAAGGTGATATATATAGGGCCAGAGAAAGGGCTCTTAAGCAGAAACCTCTTCACCAGCTCCAACTGCATCTGACCCTGGTGCAGCAGTTCCAGATTGCAAAGCTGCTCAGAGATTGCCACTTAAATCTAGAGTCCATTCATTTATAAAAATGATATTTTGAAAAGTACAAAGGGTTTCTTTCTCCCCTTCAAAGCTTATAGCCTAGTGGAAGTCATAAAACTGTCAATCACAGGGTATATCAGGACTTCAAGTTCTTCCAATAGGGGTACCAAACAGTAAGGACTAGAGTATTTCAGAACAGAGGTATATCAGTGTCAGCTGGATGGTTAGGGAACACTTCTTAGGAGAGCTGGGTCTTCATATGTGGCTTGTAGGATGGGTTGGTTTGGATGGGAGTGGAGGCCAGGGAGCAGAGTTCACATGTGTAGTGAGTGGGGGTGAGGGCTAGAAAGGATGGGAGCATGTGAACGTCGGCCTGGACTGAGGAATGAGCAGGGGTGAGGAAGCATGCTAGCTGAGATCACCTCCGGGCCCTATGCTGGCAGACATGTTGGGATGGTCTGGTAGGGCCAGATTTGAGAGGCTTTAATCCAGGAAGCAGTTGGAACACCTTCTGTTAGGGAGCCATGGAGGGCTTCTGAGTGAAACGTACTTATGAAGTGAGAAGGGTGCTCAGAAGGACACCCCCTCCACCTTCTCCACCCAAGCCTCTCCCAGCTAGGGAGAGCTCTGGAGACCCTAAAGGGAGACTCTAATGGAGACTTAACTATGTTCAGTTCAGGCCTCCCAGCTATGTTTCTTTATCTCTGAGCCTTGACAGAGACATCCATGGGGACATTGGGTGGCTGTCTTTCCTGGCTGCAGAGTCTCTAACCATGACCGGGGCACCATGGGGAAGAAGGGCCAAATTCCTACTACTATCTCTCATTGTTCATGGCTGGCTTGCTTTTCAATGACTGGGAAATCCAGGCATTTTGGGAGCCCTGCAAAGGCCTTTCCTGACCTCTATGGAGGTGGGAAACCCATGTAGGAAGAACCTCAGTGAACCCAGGGGAAGAGCTCAGCTCATCAGAGGCTGCTGCCATACTGTCATCCCTCTCAGGGTATCAATATCCAATGGTGCATCTACAAGTTGCCACTTGGGTGACAGTCATGAGAGGAAATACGTATTTGAGATGTAGTCGTATGAGATGGCTGCAGGCAGTGTGATTACTTCAGTTCCAAAGATCTCAGCTAGTCTTAGGAGCAGGTCCTCTACTTCAGTTAGCTTTGCTCTCAAGATCTTCTGAGAGAAGATCTTTGGAGAGCTTGCATCCCTTCTGGCTGAGGCTCCTCTGAGAATTGACTCACTCATGGGCTTCTTTCTGCTTTGTACCTCCCTGACAAGCTCCTATTCTCTGAGAGCAAATTGATGATGCACAAGAGCAGTGGGAATGTCCTGCTTCTATTTAGCCTGTCAGTGAGCAAAGCCATCTGTTCCCAATTATAGCTTGGAAGTTGAGCAATGGATTGACAGGGTTGACTTCTAAGCTGGTAGAAAAACCCCATCGATCTGTGACTTCCTCAGAAAACCATCACTCATCTCCTTATCAGCCTGGGGGAGCTAGCTGTTTGGTGCCCACTGATCTTTGATGGTGGCTGTCATCTGGTAGATCCAGGCCCCACAAAGAGAGAACTGAAAAAAAAGTATTTCCATTCCAGCAGTTCTCAATTCTGACTCATGAGGCACGTTTAAAACCCGATGAGGATTTACTGTTCAGAACATTGGAGAAGCGGGCCAGCAGTGCCAACCCATTGTTCCTGTGACTTTGGCATGTGACAGGGATCCTGGTGAAGACAAGATGTAGTCCCATTTCAGATCAAAGAAAGGCACTCCAGAATGTCAGAGCCTTGCAATGCTGTCTGGGTGACTGAGATGCTAGTACTGTGGAAAGTCCTAGAAGATAGAACCTTTTGTGTCTCCTTGAGTTAGGAGGCCTCTACTCTTTTCTGTTCCTTGGATAATGGTATTTAAATTTCTCTCTTGGTGGCCTTATACCAGATAATGAGGCAGTGAGCAATTCTCTTTCCCTTCCATTTGAGAAGCCTAAATCACTGTTGTATCAGCCATGGACTTTCAGAGTTAGGGCGAATCTTACAGAGCTTTGTAAGTACCCTCTGGACTTCTACTTGAAGAAACCAAAGCCCAGGAGGTGGGGTGATGACCTGGACTTTGGAACCTGATTTCACTTCCAGCCCAATGTTCTTTCCACCCCACCACTCTGCCTTCCACTCTCTGAACGTTTATATCTCCACCAGTGCCAGGAAAGGGGTGGGGATTCTGCCTTTTGGGCTCTGACCAAGGCATCTTAAATCCATCATCTCCCAAATGGCTTTATTAGGAAGAGAATACACACTTAGGTTTAGTGTGTGTGTGTGTGTGTGTGTGTGTGTGTGTGTGTGTGTGTATGTGTGTGTGTTTTGGCAAAGTACTTTCTTAGGGAGCCCTGGAGCTCTCATTCACTTTTGTCAACCTTTTGGTGGTGATTAGCATCAATATAAGAAGCATCCAAACTTGTAGAGAACTTTTATGTTTATTTGGGCCAAACTGATGGGAAGCCAAATCTCAATGGACTCTGGAGACTGGCAGTTTTGCAGCTTATTTTATACATCAGATTAAAAGGAGTAAGTTACATGAAATCCACTGGTGGTAGACTAAGGGGGCTGGAGCCAGCAAAGGGGAATGGGGAATCTCTGGGATTGGATAAAAAACAAAATGGAGAGACACATACTTCTTTTACATTGGTGGCACATGATAGTTAATAATGAACATGTATAGCACATGGAGATGGTATTTGGGGAACAAGATAACAATGAAGAGTTCTGACATTCCAAAGGTAGGTTATCTTAGATGCAAAAAGACACTCTACAGGCTCAGTTAAGGTAAAGACTGACCGTTGTCAAAAAGCTACAGGCCTAGGACTCCAGTACCTGCGATATGGTTACTTACAGTCTCTGAGTTTGTAAGACACATCATGCTGCCTCTTGTCAGGTTTAGTATGTGGCCTCTTTTTCGTCCACATTAGTATTTCCAAGTGACCATCTCATCTTTGGTAATTAATTGCTCTGTAGAACAAGAAGATGATTATGGCCCCAAATCTATCCATCTCCCCATGCAAGGCCTGGGGCAGAGAAGATGAGAAGGTAGTGAGTTCTCCTAAAGATGACTCACTGTTGTGGAAAGGATTCAGCTTGAAAGAATGCAACTCCCCTAGGTGGTGAGGCTTGGAGGGGATGTTGGCAGAATTTCCTCGCTTTTTACACAAGTTGAGTTCAGAAATGTGGAAGAGCTTTTAGGAAATGATATACCTCTTGGCCTCAGGGCAGTGGAAGGAGAGCTGACACACACTTTGAGAACAGAGGAAATCCAGGAAATCCTGTATCTAAGTCAGGGGTTCAAAAGTGGAGACAAGAGGGAGACTGAAACCTGGAGAAAACAACTACTTTTCTTTATAAGAATTGTAAAAAAATTCTGCTTTTTCACATTGGAAAGATCATTACTGTCTGAACAAACGACCCCCATGCATCTGGTTAGCATAGTTTCTTTCTGAAAAGGCCCACACTCCCCTCTAGAGACTGGGGGATGCCTTGTCAGCAGGACTGGGCTCTTCAGTGGGTGTCTGTGCGCTGTCATCCATCTCTGGGCCTGTTCTTAGTGAGTGCCTTCTCCCTGGTGGACACAGGGGCTCTCCCTAAGGATTCAGGGAATGTCCTCCCTTCCCATTTGGGAGCTGGCCTGTAGAGCACTGGTCCTGTCACAGCCACAACCAAACCAGCTCTGACATTTGGGTAACCCCTTTGTGGTTTACAAAGTGCTTACTCTGTGTCTCGTTCAAGCATCTCACAACAGCCCTGAGCAAAGGGCATGCCTTTGTCACACAGAGTCCATGGACATGAATGCACAGACTGCTGGGCCCTGCCAGTTTGCTCCTGAGCGTGTTCCCAGCTCCAAGCATAAGGTCTGGCATACAGTGGATACTCAATGCATGGGTGCATAGAGGAGAGCTACTAGTTAAGCATTTATGTTCTCTCTGCGCAGAGGGAGTGAGGGGCAGAGAAGTGGCCTGAGGACCAGACAGACCTGGCTTATCGCAGGGCACCTAGCTCAGGCAGGGGGGATGCAGGTCTTTGCGATTCCATGCCCTCTCCCTTGCCTCTCTATAGGCCTTCTGTCAATAGCCCGAGGCCATGTGGCTGCAGAAGCTCCACTCTCCCTCCTTGAGCAGCTCCAAGAAAGCAGGTCTGAGGCACCTTTGTACTCCCAGAGCATCCTGGGTACTCAGGGGAGCCAAAACAGCCTCTTCTCAGAGCACCTCCATCTGAGAGAAGGCACCCGCCGCTGGAGCCACCTGCCTGGGGGAATGCAGCTGGCTGGCAGGCCCAGAGCTTCCTGAGCATGCTTTCTCCTCAGGCAGCAGCTGCCCACCTTTCACAGTGCCTAGGCCTTGGGGTCCTCAGAGAGCAGGGAGGTGTGTCTTGGTGATGGAATCTTCAGGAAATGAAGCTTCCTCCTGCAGACAGCTTCCTGGGGAGGCTCCTGGTGCAGTGGCTGGCTGCAGAGTGGCCTGGCCCAGCAGTCTGTTAGTGAGAAGCTCTGCAGGAAGTCCTGAGGGAAGAGAACGTGGTGACTAAGGGAGACATGTCCTGGCAAATGGGCAGGTAGGCCTGGCACAGGCTGGGTTCCCTGCTCACACAACACAAGCTCACAGCTTGGGCTGGTAGTGGCCACTGAGAGGACAGAGGTGCAGAATCCCCATGGGCAGGCACTCAGAAGGGGAACCACCTAGTTGGGGACTGATCAGACAGGCACCCACTCCTTCCTGCTGTAATGGTTGGAGAGGAGGCAAGGCACAGAGCAGAGAGAAGGAAGTGCTGAGCTGGTGGGACAAAAACCTGAAGGGTCTGTACTAGTGCTGTCTCTGGTAGAGGACACTGATGCAATGCGAGTGCCCCAGTCCATAAATTGGGATGAGGGTAAAATCCTCCATGTCACTATTGGGCTGTTTGACATGAAGTAAGTTCCCACATCACTCTGAATTGCAGCTTGTATTGTATTGTATTGTATTGTATCATCCTACCTAATAAAAGAGAAACATGAAAATTGACTACCCCTGCTATGCCCACCAGCCAATCAGTGAATATGCAAATGAACCCCAACCAAGATCGCAGTGGCCATGGAGGTAGAGTGAGCAGGAGGCTTGGGTTGCCCCTGGCGATGGAGGAAGCCAAGCTTCCTGCCTGCCCTGGCCAGCCCTGGCCTCCACTCAAGGCTACAAAGTTTCAATTATAGAAGATAAATAAATCCCAGATACCTGCTTCCAGCCAGCTCTGGCCTCCACTCAAGGAGGTGTTAAAAAAAAAAAAGCAAAAAAGGAGGGGCTGGGAGCTTGGATTGTCAGGGGCTGCAGCCAGCCTACAAACAGCCATCAGCCTTTCACTGAGGCTGGCCAGGCACCCCAGTGTGACCCCCCACCCTGAAGAGGGTGTGGCTAGCCTGCAAATAGTCATCAGCCCTTCACCCAGGCTGGCCAGGCATCCCAGCAGGACACCCACCCTGATCCTGGACACCCTTCAGGGCAAACCATCAGGCCACCACCCAGGCACTAGGCTTCTATCTATACTAATCAAAGGGTAATATGCTAATTACACTGGGATACCTTCCAGGAGACCTTCCAGATGTTTTTCTGGACAAAGCCATGGAGGTGAGGCCGAGGTAGAGGTGGTTAGAAGCCAAGAGGGGAGAGCAGTTGTGGGTGATCAGGCTGGTGGGGGGATGGGGCTCTTGGGGGTAAGCAGACCAGCAGGGGGGCTAATTGGGTGAGCAGGTCATCAGTGAGGGTCAGTTGGAGGTGATCAGGATAGCAGCGGGGGCAGTTTGGAATGAGCAGGCCAGCAGGGGGGCAGTTGAGGGCAAGCAGGCCAGTGAGGAAATAAGGTGGAGGTGAACAGGCCAGCAGGGGAGGCAGTTGGGAGCAAGCAGGCCAGCAGGCAGAGTGGTTAGGAGCAATCAGGCAGGCAGGCAGGCAGGTGAGCGATTAGGAGCCAGCAGTCCTGGATTGTGAGAGGGATGTCCAACTGTCAATTTAGGCCCATTCCCTAGATTAGAGAGGGTGCAGGCCAGGCTGAGGAGCACCCCTCCCCTACACGAATTTCATGCACTGGGCCACTAGTATATAATAAAAGGCTAATATGGAAATCGAGCAAACAGTGGAATGACCAGTCTCTATGATGCACACTGACCACGAGGGGGAAGACGCTTAACACAGGAGCTGCCTCCAGTGATCAGTGCATTCCCACGGGGGGAGCACTGCTCAGCCAAAAGCTGGTTTCATGACTGGTGAGCACACTGGCAGTGGTGGGAGCCTCTCCTGCCTCTGTGGCAGTGCTAAAGATGACTGACTCCTGGCTTAAGCCCGGTCCCCAGACTGTGAGAGGGCACAGGCTGGGCTGAGGGATACCCCCAAGTGCACAAATTTCAGACACTGGACCTCTAATATTATATTATATTTATTATATTATATTATATTATATTATATTATATTATATTATATTATCCTATTTAATAAAGAGGGAATATGCTAATTCTCCATCACACTGTCACAAAGATGGCTGCACCCACAGCTGAGGCCAAGTTCCCATAAGGAGCTTTAATGAGCAATCAGCAGGATCCTGAGGCTATGCCCTCCCCTGTGGGGCTGTGCACTCCCACCTGTAAGGGCTTGACAGGAAACCTCAGGCTGGGCCCCACACCCAGCAGGGCTTGACAGGGGACTTCAAGCTGCATTTCCCATTCTGGTGCTAGGCTAGGGGACCTCAGGCTGATCCCTCTGCCTCAGAATCAGGCTGGGGGACCTCAGGCTGTGCTCCCCACTTGGTGGGGCTTGATGGCAGACCTCAGGCCATGCCCCTCACTCAGGGGGACTTGACAGGGAATCTCAGGCTGTGTCCCTCACCCGGCAGGGCTTGGCAGGGGACTTTAAGGCATGCCCACCCCTCCCTGGTCTGGGCTTGGAGAACTCAGACCACACCCCCTTCCTCCCACCCTACCCTCCATCCTGGGGCCCGAGTCTACATCCCCTTCCTGGCAGGGATTGACAAGAAAGGAATTGACCAGGTCTGGATCTAGCCCAATGGGAGGGAGCTGGCTGGGTCTGGGTCTCATGCGATTTTGAGGTGCATGTGAGTGGGTGGGGACTCTAGATCCTATGGTACACCCCAGACTCTGACAGGAGGAAGGTTTTACTACATTTTACTAATTTTCTTTCATCTCTGACACTTCTATTATAGAGAAATATTAAATTATTTCTTCTAATTAATCCCCTTTTAATGTGCACATATTTTTGTGCACTGGGCCACTAGTATTACTATATTATAATAGAGGCCTGGTACACAAAATTCATGCATGGTGGGGGGGGGTCCCCTCAGCCCAGCCTGCACCCTCCCCAACCTGGTACTATTTGGGGGAGGTCCGACTGCCAGTTTAGGCCTGGTAAAACAGCAGTCCGACATCCCTCTCATAATCCTGGACCACTGGCTCCTAATTGCTTGCCTGCCTGCCTGGTTGCCACTAATCAGTTGTGGCCTGATAATCCCTCACTGCCCCCTGCCAGCCCAATCGCTCCCAACTGCCCTTCCTGCTGGCCTGGTCTCCCCAACTGCACCCCACTCTCTGGCCTGGTCATGCCTAACTGCCCCCCTGCTGGTGCCCGAGTCTACATCCCCTGCCACCCCCTGCCCACCAGCCTGGTCACTCCCAACTGCCCCTCCTGCTGGCCTGGTTGCCCTCACTCTGTCCCCTGCCAGCCTCGTTGCCCCTCAGGGCCCCTCCACTGGCTTGGTTGCCCCACACAGGCTGCTGTTCAGTCATTTGGTCATTGCTCACTAACCCCTCTGCTGGCCTAGTCATAGGCAGCCATCTTGTGAGTGCATGAGGGTTAATTTGCATATTACCTTTTTATTATTTAGGATTATATTGTATTATAGTAATTACTAGAAGCCCTGTGCATGAAATTTGTTTATGGGTAGTGGGTATTTGTCCCTCAGCCCAGTCTGCACCTTCTCCAATCTGGGACCCCTTGAGGGACATTCCTCTCACAATCCAGGACTTCTGGCTCCCAACTGCTCACTTGCCTGCCTTCCTGATTGCTCCTAACTGTTTCTGCCTGCCAGCCTGATCATCCCCTAACCACTCCCCTGCCATTCTGATTGCCCCTAACTGCCCTTCCCTGCAGGCCTGCCCCCCCCCCCCTAACTTCTCTCCCCTGCAGGCCTGATCCTCCCAACTGCTCTCCCCTGCAGACCTGGTCCCCTCCCCACAACTGCCCTTCCCTGCAGCCCTGGTTGTCCCCAACTTCCCTCCTCTGCCGGCTTGAGCACCCCCAACTCCCCTTCCTTGCTGGCCTGGTCCCTCCCACCTCCCCTCCCCTGCTGGCCATCTTGTGGTGGCCATCTTGTGTCCACATGGGGGCAGCCATCTTGTGTATTGGAGTGATGGTCAATTTGCATATCACTCTTTTATTAGATAGGATATTATATGATACTATATTATGTAACATCCTTATATTATAAATTAATAATATTCTATAATATATAATTGTATATATACCATCAAAGGTATAATATCCTTGAATGGGCTCCTTACATCTCAGAGTTGTTGTGAAGATCAAATGAGATCACACACATGCAAATAATTCGGTGGACTGAAAAATGTTGTGTGACTATATGAGTTTTGTGTTTCTACCCAAGGGCTGGTGGCAGGCAGTGTGCAGAGCAGACGCATTGCTTACTGAGTGAGTATTGTCAAGCTCAGTGCCAGCTCAGGCTTAGAGTATGTCTTCTTATCCTCTCAAGAGTTTTTCGCAGTGACTATTCCCCCTGTCCCTCCAACGTATCATGCCTGGCACCCCCATCTTTGTGGCTGTACTGTCCCCAGCTTGGTGCCCCCCAGGTCTTGGAGACGGTCGACTTGCCCCATTGGTTCCTGTTGTGTGACTTCAAACAGGACACTGACCTCTGCAGAAACTCGGCTTCCTCTTCCCACAATTCAGAGCTTTAATAATGCTTGTGCTTTATAGGGTGTAAGTAAGATGCTGTACAAGAGAGTGCTGGAAAGTTGTTCAAATATACAGTTTTCTCATTGCCATTGACAATCACTCTTCCTCAAACCAGCGTGGCATTGGCAGTAGGACCGCTTCTGCGAGTCACACTCCTACGTGTGGAGGGTGCTTTTCACTTCCTCCTTCTTCCCATCCCTTGTCCCTGGGTGGGTCCAGGAGCACAGCACGGTAACTTTGTTGTTTTGTAATTCAGAATTGGGGCATAAGGTAGCGGGTTCCCCCTGCTTTCACGGCCTTCACAGCTCCCCCGCATTATCTTGAAATGCAGCCTCTCGGAATACAGACAGGAGGCCCCAGCACTCATCTGTGCGCAGGCAGACAGCGGCCAGGATGACAGACACTTCCCAACGAAAATAAGCCAAACCAGCGGGTGCCCTTCTCCTATGACCTGCAGCCCCAGGAGGGCAGGCTCTTCCCGAGCTATTTCCTCTGTTCACTGACCTGCCTTCTAAAGGTTTCTGAGATGCTGGCCACCCTGAAACTGAGAAAAAAATAACTCTCAAAAGGGAGAGTGGGGTAGATGGGGTGGGGGAGAGGAGAAAAAAAACGAGGAAGATTTCTGTATGAGAAGCTCAGGGGTCTAGGATTAAGAAGCACAAACGGCCAGTTAGTAAATTAGTCATGGAGAGGTAAAGTACAGCATAGGGAATAAAGTCAATAATATTGTAATAACTATGTGTGCAGTCAGAAGAGTACTTGACTTATGGTGAGGGTCCCTTCGCATAAGACATATATACATGTCGAATCACTCTGCTATATACCTGAAACTAACACAGTGATTCCTCGAGATACGAGTGCCCTAACATACGAGATATTTGAGATACAAGCCATTGAGTGAGCGATTTTTGCTTTGAAATATGAGCAACATTTGAGATAGGAGTAATCACACGGATTGGCTGGCTGCACACGACCCACCAGTTTACCTGACTCGAGCGTCTCATAATTTCCCACACCTCAAGGTTATGGAGCGAATTAAACTCGTATCTTGAGGTACCACTGTATAATATTGTATATTTTCTTTTTTTAAGAAAAGAATCTGTTTCTTAGAAACAGCATGCACCGCTTGCAGGAGATTTTAGAAGCTGGTGAGACAGGCATCAGCTGTCTCGTCTGTGGGTGAAGGTGGGAAGGTCTGGGTGTGAGGCAGTGAAGCACACTGAGTGCGTGGACTGGAATGAGGGTAGTACAGCTCCACCACCATTCACAAGGGCAAGGGGAGGCACCGTATTTTAGAGTGAGGATTGTGCCCCTCTCTTTCGTCTTGCTGACATCGTGGCAGGGTGGTAAGAAGTGAGGGAAATTCCTTGGCAAGTGGAATAAGGGAAAACGGCGACAAAGTAATTAAACAAGGCCAAACAATTAGAGCCATTTAAAGCCAGCTAATGAATCACAAGGCTTTATCTTCCCTAACCAAGGGCGCTTAGGAGCAAAAATGGTTTATACATTCCAGACCGTCCCGGGAGAAAATGGCCTCGGTCCAGGTCTCTCTTCAATGACATTCTTGATGAAGTCCTTTAAAAGTGAAAACAAACCGGAAATTAACCCCTGGCCCCTCTATACACACATTTTCATGGATCGACATATTGAAGGACACATCTGAAAAACTAACAAATATTCTGTTAAGACCCTCCCCTAAGAACTTCCTTAGGATTCCTGCTGGCCCACGAGAGAAAAGGCCTCAAGACAAAGGAGTCATAGTGCGCTCTTGCTAGAGCATACTCATACCTTGTATCTCTGCTGTTTTTCTCCTAAACCCTAAGGGACCCCGTGAGACTTGCAACCAGGGGAGCAATGGGAGTGGCAGCCCATCCCAGGCTCACCCTCCTCAAGCTGCCTCCAAGGCCCCCATTTTTTTTCTGACTTTCTCTCTCCTATTTCTTCTACCTTAAGACCTTCCTTTGTTTCGCTGTGCCCCACTTTAATAATCTTACTCTAGAAATCATGAAATCAAGAACCCACACAGTACTCATGGACCCAGAGAAGATCTGCTCCAGGCCCAAACCCCTTCCGTTCACAATACGAAACCTTGACTCAAGTTCTGTGCTGTCCACTAGAGTAGTCACTAGCCACAGGTGGCTATTTAAGTGTAAATTAATTAAAATGAAATAAATTAAAAAGTCAGTTTCTCAGGCCCCCTCGCCACATTGCAAGTGTTCCGTGGCCACATCTGGCCAGTAGCTTCTGTTTTGAAGAGCACAGATGTGGAGTGTTTTCATCATTGCACAATGTTCTTTTGGACCGCCCGCCTCTAATCTGCCCAAACATTCTTCTGTTTGGGGCTGGGAGGCCACAGAGGAAATGAGGAAAGTTGTTGAAGGAATGCAAAGAGGAAGAACAACTTTATATTCAGCCGCTGACATTCAGAATCTGATCCTTTAACAATAAAATAGCTGTGCAAGCCGGACCATTGTCCTGAAAAACAAATAGTCATACCTCTTTACCTCCTGCCTCCTCCCCTCTTTAAAATTTTTTTAAAAATTGATTTTAGAGAGAGGAAGAGAGAGAGAGAAACATTAGTGAGAAAAAAACATTGATTAGCTGCTTCCTGCGCACCCCCTATTGGGGATAAAGCCTACAACCTGGGCCTTTGCCCTTACTGGGAATCGAACTGGCAACCTCATGGTACATGGGGTGATCTCAACCAACTGAGCCACACTGGCCAGGGCAGCATCCTTCTTTTTTTTGAAGATGCATCTGAGCTTGGACAACTCAGCTTGGAGGTTTCCCCACAGCAGAGAGGAGAGCCAGGCTTAGATGGAGTTGGCGGAGAGGGAGTGATCAGGGAGAAGCAAACTATAAATCAGAGCATGTCTTTTCTGAAGCACAGGCAGAGTGTGTGTCCTGCTTGAAAAATGTAGACAGGAGAAGAAAAAGGAGCGAGGACAGGCACACAGCTGGGCCTATGTTGGCTGCACTGGGCTTTCCAGGCTTACACTTCAGTGGGGGGTCTAGCCAGGAGGTGTGCCACATTGAAAACAGAGTTTGCCACAGACCACCCTGGGGCATAGCCACATTAGAGTCAACCTGTGGCACAGGTGGCCTTGGGAGGCCCTGTGGGCTTGCTCTCTCAGGTTGCCTTTGGTCATCAGGTGTGGACACTGAGCTGGCAGCAGGGCCCTGCCATCGCATTCACTGTGGCAAGTGGAGATGGTCCCCCATTATAGAGGCAAGCATTGGATTTTCAGGCCACTGAACTAGATGGTGGGTGGGCAAAGGTGCAGCATCTGTCACTAGTGGTAGCCAAGGTGATGCCAACCAAGGCAATCTGAGGTGTATGCTAATTCTGACCAAGATAAATAGAAGAAAGATAGTATCTAGACCAGCGGTTCTCAACCTGTGGGTCGTGACCCCTTTGGGGATTGAATGACCCTTTCACAGGGGTTGTCTAAGACTATTGGAAAACACCTATTTCCCATGGTCTTAGGAACCAACACACCGCTCCTTGGTGTAGCAAAATGTAGCAATGTAGTTTACTGTTGGTATATGAAGACTGTTGCCCATGCTACACCATGTTTCAAGACAAAATTTCATTTATTTGTAATTAGAAATAAATATTTCACAATATATAATTACATATTGTTTTTGTGATTAATCCCTATGCTTTAATTATGTTCAATTTGTAACAATGAAAATACATCCTGCATATCAGATATTTACATTACAGTTCATAACAGTAGCAAAATTACAGTTATGAAGTAGCAACGAAAATAATTTTATGGTTGGGGGTCACCACAACATGAGGAATTGTATTAAAGGGTCGCAGCATTAGAAAGGTTGAGAACCACTGATCTGGACACTGGAGTGGTTGAGAATGCCAAAGCCAAGGCCTCTGATATATTTACATTGACATACAGGTGAGCAAGCTCCCTTCCTCTCATATATCCAGAAATCATCTCATGAAGAGAAGCAGGAGAAGGGGAAGTGCTGTGTTAGCAAGTGAGAATTTTTATCCAAATGAGACTGTGTATTCCTAAAGAAACTGTATGGCTGTTTGGATCAGAGTACATTTAAACTGGGTTTAGTTAATTTTTCTTGCTAACCATTGGGTGGAAACTCCAGAGGGGAAAGATCAGATTAGCCGTTGGCAAACTAGACACATTACCTGGGTTGTGGTGGCAGTTGAATCTCGAAGTCCCAATATATAAGCAAAGACTGATTCATGATCAAGAACAAACACCCCACAGAAGATGAGGCCAAGTAGAACAAGAACAATGTGAGATCCAGAGAAAGGGACCCAAATGAGTGGCCAGGAGGATGTTGGCCACACTAGCTCAGGATCATCTCCTTTGTCCCAGTGAGGAATGGGGCCTGATGTCAAAACCTACTAAGTCCTCACTTGTCCTTTATGGTTGGTTGTGTCGTGCCATATCAGTTGAGGTACTGCAAATGACACGAAACCTAACTCAAATGAGCAAAACAGGGAGCTTACTACTCTGTGTGACTGCAAGTCCAGTGATATTTTGTCCCAGCTTCAGCTATGTTTAGATGCAGGGCCCAAATAATGCTATCCACTCTTATTCTACATTCTTTCCTCAACTCTGCTGTTCTTCGTCTTGGCTTCACTGTGAAGTAATTCCATGGTGGCAGTGTGGCAGCTAGCAGCTCTACAAATCCAACAGGAATGGCTCATGCCCTCTCCTCCAAGCCCCATAAACGGTCACCTTGCTTTTCATTGGCCCTGCATGTGTCTGACATCCATCTTTCACCCAATTTCAGTTGCTCAGAGAATTCAGTTAATTCATTGGCCAGGCTCAATTCACATGTCCACCTGGAACTACTGGAGGAGGAGGGATGCTGAACAACTTGTGAAGTAAACTATGTCTGATAGTTATTATACAGGGTGTTGGATTTAATTATTCTAAACATTTATTTTATTGGCATTAAACTTTAGTTATTGGTAGAACCATTGTAGGTAGAGGTCTACTTATACTGAGTCGACTCATGTCAGTATCATGGTCAAGATTCTGATGGCTGAAGTAGACTAAAGGGTGTACTTTCTTACAGGAGTCAGAACACACTGTGTGTTATGATGGAAAACTTCGCAGTGCCTGTGTTCCCGAGTTTGTGGGAAATATTGTGGCCAAAGGGGTCATTAATGTCTAACCTCCTGTTTTATTTTTTGTGGTAATTCTAAAGCCCAGACTATTGGTGTCCCCTGGAATGTGCCCTTGGGTCATGGCAAACTTTAAGATATTATTGAGAAAGTGCATATTTGCATAAACTTCCAAGGTGAAATATTTTTAGTGTTTTCCTTGTACCTGCCATTTGATTTTCTTTGCCTTTCTTTTCATTAATTACCATTGGTTCAAAATCCTTAAATCTGGAGAGGAGGAAAGAAAACCTAAACCTGGGGGGAATGCAGTAATGGAGACCATGAGAGAAATCCAGAGCTCTGGTCAAAGGGTATGAGATAATTGTCAAGGTCCCCAATATTATGCTCCCCAAACTTCATTGATAGGGGAGGCAGTGGATTGAATATTGTTTCCCCAAAATTTGTGTCCACCTGGAACCTTAAAATGTGATTTTATTTGGACATAGAGTTTTTTGCAGACATAATTAGTTAAGATGAGGTCCTACTGGACTAGGGTAGGCCCTACATTCAATGACTGATGTCCTTATTAGGAGAGGAGAGGTCATACAGACACTCATGCAGGGAAGAAGGCCATGAAGATGAGGCAGAGATTGAAACTACAAGCAATCCTGGCAGCTACAAGCCAGGGAATGCCAAGGAATGCCGGGAGCTACCAGAAGCTGGAGAGAAAAGGAAGGATTCTTCCCTAGAGCCTTCAGAGGGAACATGGTCCCGTTGACCATAGTTTTCAGACTTCTGGCCTCCAGAGCTGTGAGATATA
Organism: Lasiurus borealis; assembly: GCA_004026805.1. Classification (NCBI taxonomy): domain Eukaryota; kingdom Metazoa; phylum Chordata; class Mammalia; order Chiroptera; family Vespertilionidae; genus Lasiurus; species Lasiurus borealis. The sequence goes on along the minus strand of PVJN01033706.1, from coordinate 5,877 downwards.
ACACATCGCTGTTGTTTCAAGCCACCCAGTTTGTGGTGGGTTGTTACAATAGCCCTAGGAACAAAATACAGAAGCTTTTATAAAAACCTAAGGCCTGGAGGAAAACACGGGGCAGAGATCAGAAATGCTGACATCGAGGTCCCCTAGCTGGTCCCTTGACAGGGCCCGTGTGAAGAATTAATTTCTGCTTTGAGACAAAGTCGGGCTGCCTATGCTGCATTCTTCTATAAGGCCAGCATGTTCAGTTCTGCAGGTGGCATAGCCTAGTGGGTGAGAAGGGACTGCAATTCTGTCTGTGCTCTGTCAGCAAAGCCTGGCTGCTGAGGCAAAGCTCCACTCCCCTGGGAGAGGTTTTCTCTTCTTTGCTGTGCCTGTTCCCCAGGCTGTGTGCTGTGGGCCTGAGGTTGCCCAGACGGGGCACCACATGAAAGCAGCTTGTAGACTAGTAGTGGCCCTGATCTGGCTGCACACAGGCCCAACATGGCCCAAACTCAGACAGAATCCTGAGTTCTTTCCATAAAGTGTGCATGTACGTGTGTGTGTGTGTGTGTGTGTGTGTGTGTGTGTGTGTGTGTATTGTGGTTGATCCTTGTTATGTGCAGATTCTGTGTTTGTGAATCTATATATTCGCTAAAATGTATTTGTCAACCAAAATCAATACTCGCTGTGGACATTTATGGACATGTCACAGTGCAACACTTGGGTTGTCTGCTGTTTCCAGCTGAGGGCAAGCAAGGTGACCCTCTGCCTTCTGGTTTGATGCTGTAAACAGATGTCCTTTCTGTGATCATTTTAGTGTCACATTTTCCTGCATTTTTGTTGTCAACTTTGCTGTTTAAAGTGGCCCCCAAGAGTAGAGCCGGAGAGCTGTCTGTTGTTCTCAAGCACGAGGAAGCTGTGATATACCTTTCAGAGAAGATACAAGTTAGATAAGCTTCATTCAAGCCATGAATTATATTAACCAATCAACAGTCAGTATTTAAAAAGGCATTTTTACACCAAACCAAATATAAAATGAGTTTATATATTATCTGGTTGATGAAAATGTTGTGACCAGAGGCTTGCAGGAACCCACCACAGGATTTCCCCTAGGAACAGTGATTCCATATTCACTGTTTCAGTGTTTGCAGTGATTTGTAGAACATAACTACCATGAATAGCAAGAATTCACTATATATTTTACATCTGAGCCCTGTAAAGGGAATGGTAATGAATGGATCAGCATCCTTGCCCCCAAGTCCTTCTCTTTGTATCACAAAATGAAGAAAGCTCTAGAGCAGTGGTCGGCAAACTCATTAGTCAACAGAGCCGCAGTTTGCCGACCACTGCTCTAGAGCACTGGAGCTGTAGAAAATCCTAGGTTCACAAGTGTGATTATTTCTCTCGCTTGGCAAACATCTTCAGAACACCCAAAACTTGGGGTGGGGTGGTGAGCAATGCCAATGTGGGGGAGTTGAGCACTTTCTCTACAGTAGTGATTTACTCAGCAGCCTTGCCTGGCCTCAAACAAAGCAAACTAAAACAAATGAAAATAAAATTAAAAAATCTACTTATAAATAGGAAACAAAAAACACAAATTCTATAAGCAAAACACTATCTCACAATAGGCATTGCATAGGAAGCAATTATTCACTGTTGGACTATGTCAGTTATATCACCCCAGTGTGGAGAAATTTCAGGAAAGAAGTAATAAAGAAATTCATTCACTTGTCTGTTAAAGGTGTTTGGAATCACTTTAATTTTTTTGACCCTCATTAAAAAACAAAACAGCGAAAATCCAAACCAAAAAAAGGGGGTGAAAAGATAAAAGGTGTTCCTATTTATTAGACTAATTAGTCTAAGAGCTTCAGAGCAGCTGTGAAAATTATAAGACTAGAAACACTGGCACAGGTGAGCTGGCTTAAAGGAATATACAGAATCCACCTACCAGTAATTCTCAATTTGAATAATTTTTTAGAGGACCAAGGCTGAAGTTTCACCTGAAACTCACCTGAAGTAATTTAACCTTAAGAAACGACTCATAATGCAAATTAATTTTGGAAAATTATTTACCGAAGGGCAATGTTAAAACTATGAAAGAGAAACTTAAAATTAGCCTCAGGCGATTGGGGGCCAACCAACATATATTGATGGTATTTTTAGTACCGTCTCATGCAAAGTACTCTGTAGTTCCCCAATTTAAAATCAACCTTTGCCACTGAGTAACCTTGGGGGAGTTACTTCACACTACCTTTGAGCCCTGGGTTCTTTACATGAAGATTTCTAAGTCATCGGGTCCTTGTGAAGGTCAAACGACAACAGGAAAGAGCCTCAGAAATGATACAGGGCCATGCAAATGGTAGTCATTATCATTATTGGAGCCACCTGAGTGTCACTGCAGGCTCATCTCCCACCTCACTCTTCACTGGCTCTGTGTTCCAGTCGAGCCCAACCACCAGATGTCCCAGATGTTTCTTTCTGGCTTGGCTCCGGCGTTGTTCTTCCTCCTCTGGGTATGCAAATGCTACTACCATTTTCTCAAGATCCACTTCATATTTTATTGCAGCTCTGGGAACTTCTTTTGATCCCTCCAGCTGGATGAAACCTCTCTCTCCTGTGAACTTCCATAGCATGTTGTCTGCACATAGCTTATGCCATGGGCCATATATGGCAGCCTTATATGGCAGCCATGGTGTGTAGAAGTGTTGTAGTCTTCATTGGCCTGCAGGCTCCTTGAGAACTAGGACTGTACCTTGTAGATGCCTCTCTCCCACTTCAGCCCAGCAACTTCCACATAGCATGTTGAACGCATTACACGTTTTCCAGGCTGATCAACCCAGCCAGCCTTGTTTGCGTGGGCTCTAACTTTCAAGGGTTCTTTGAAAAGTATGATTGTCTCAGGACACTCAGTTCTACAGATGTGATCCACTGGAGTGTTTTAGGAAGGGTTCTGTAGCATTAGCGTGTAGGTTGGAGCCAAGATGGGCTGAAGGCAATTGCAGAACAGTAGCTCTCATGAATTTGGGTTAATAAGGGTCAGAATCAGTGTAGTAGAAAACACCAAGGAAGAACTTAAGGTGACAGTTCTTGCAAGAAAGAAATTGTCCAAAATTATATTTTTGTAAGTGTTATAGTTATCAAAAATTGCGGGTTGTATGTGTTATAGATAACATTTGTTCTCTTCCACCATCTGCCACTCACATTTGTTTGCTCCTGAGGGAGGAGAGAGGAATTTATGGTGGAAGAAGCAACCCTCTACCATCTAACTCGCCACTCTGAAAAAAAGTGGAGGGTAGATGGGTGTTGGGGAATCTGTTTCCTGTCTTCCCCGTGGAGTCAGTTCGATCTTTACAGACTGGCGGTTAGTTCTAGTTGCTGATAGAAATATTTGAGAGATTATGAGACTCTGAGCTGCTTCAGGATTAGGGAGATAAATGCAACCCGGAGCAGGGTTGCTGGCTCTTCTGCCTTGCCAGGGACCAGGCCTCCAGGGAAAGGAAATGCTGGGAGAAACAGACAATGGGCAGGGTTCAGGTAAGTCCACTCCAAGAGGCCTTCTGGAGGGAGCATGGGCAGGTGGGAGGATGAGTGGGAGCAAAAGCATGGATGCAGACTGGTTTGAAAGACACCTGGAAGCAGCTCTCTAGAGATTTCAGAAATGACGGGCACCTGAGGGCACTGGGTCCCTGCAACTGCTTGGGAGATGACTGTAGAAATGGGAGAAATTTGGGTGCCATCTTACCTCCAAAGGGATGTGGTGAGGCTCCAGAGCACAATAAAAATGCCACTTATTATCAACAATTGGGGCATTTGATTAAAATGTTTTATTTATTTTTATGATCAAAATTCAAATAGTACAAAATGGCACACAGTGAAAAGTCTGCATCTAACCCCCTTTTCCCAGACAGCCAGCTCGCTTCACTAGAGACAATCAGAGTTAAATTTCTGGTGTATCCTTGGAGATTATATATTTTTTATTGATTAAGTTATTACATATGTGACCTTATCCTCCCATTGCCCCTCCTCTCATGCCCTCACCCACCTGGTGTCTGTGTTCACTGGTTAGGCTTATATACATGCATACAAGTCCTTTGGTTGATCTCTCCCCTTTTCCCTGACCCTCCCCTACCTTCCCTGTGAGATTTGATGGTCTGATTGATGCCTCTCTTTGGATCTGTTTTTGTTCATTAGTTTATGTAGTTCATTATATTCCACAAATGAGTGAGATCATGTGATATTTATCATTCTCTGACTAGTTTATTTTGTTTAGCATAATACTCTCCAGTTCCATCTATGCTGTTGCAAATGGTAAGAATTCCTTATTTTTTATTACAGCATAGTATTCCATTGTGTAGATGTACCATAGTTTTCTAATCCACTATCTGCTGATTGCCATTTAGGCTGTTTCCTTAGCTATGGTAAATTGTACTGCTATGAACATAGGGGTGCATATATTCTTCTGATTGGTGTTTCTAGTTTCTTGGGATATAGTCCTAGAAGTGGGATCACTGGGTCAAATGAGAGTTTCATTTTTAGTTTTTTGAGGAAACTCCATTCTGTCTTCCACAGTGGCTGTACCAGTCTGCATTTCCTTGGAGATATTTTATACATAAAAAAGTACCTGTATATATCCCTGTTTGGGGTGCAGATGACAACAATGCATGTTATATATTGTCCTGCACTTTGCTTTTTTTCACTTAGCATGATAGCCTTAATAGTTCATAAAAATATTCTCTAAGAGCTACTATCCCTTTTTTATAGCAATATTATATTTCATTAGAGGCCTGGTGCATGAAATTCATGCCCTCTGCATGTCGAGGAAAGGTCCCTCAGCCCAGCCTGCATCCTCTTGCAGTCCAGAAGCCCTTGGGAGATGTCCAACTGATGACTTAGGTGGGGAGTAGGCCTAAGCCATCAGTCGGACATCCTTAGTGCTGCCGCGGAGGTGGGAGGGTCCCACCACTGCCACTGCACATGCCACGGCTTCTGGCTGAGTGGTGCCCCCCCTGTGAGAGCACACTGATACTGAGTTGAGTATCTTCCCCCTGGTAGTTGATGCGCATCAATGTGATTTGTCATTCCACTGCTTGGCTGATTTGCATATTAGCCTTTTATTATATAGGAGGATTATATGGATGTACCATTATTTACTGAAGCAATGTTCCCTATTAATGAACATTAGGTTCTTTTTCCAATTCCCTGCTATTATAAACAGTGATACAATGAATAATCTTTTACCTATATTATCTCATGTGTATGTGAGAATATATGTATTTGACAATTTCTTGCAAGTGGAGTTTCTAGGTCAAAGGTATTTATAGTTGAAATTTCTATGAATATAGTCAAATTACTTATTAGAGAGGTTGTATCAATTTACATTCCAGCAACTTATGAGCTTGCATTTTCCCATACCCTTGTCCACAAAGTTGCCAACAAGGTATGTTGATCAAATTTTTTTTTTTATCTGTGCCTATCAGAAAAGCAATCATTTTAAGTTGTTTTTCTCTTATTATGAACTAGAGGCCTGGTGCATGAAATTTGTGCACAGAGTGAGGAGGTCCCCTCAGCCCAGCCTGCACCCTCTCCAATCTAGGATCCCTCAGGGGATGTCCTGGGGATTGGGCCTAAACTGGCAGTTGGACATCCCTCTCACAATCCTGGACTACTGGCTCCTAACTGCTCACCTGCATGCCTGCCTGATTGTCCCCTAACTGCCCCCCTGCCAGCCTGATCACCCCCAACTGTGTGCCCCCCCACCCCCCGCTGGCCTGGTTACTCCTTACTGCTCCCCCTGCCAGCCTGGTCGCCCTCTAACTGCCCCCCTTGCTGGCCTGGTCTCCTCTCAATGCCACCCCCCCCCTTGCTGGCTTGGTTGCCCCTAGTTGGCCCCACCCCCGC
>PVJN01033705.1:0-23266 GCA_004026805.1 Lasiurus borealis | reverse complement strand
GTTGTGGAAAGGTGGGGCTATAAAAATCTATCAAGCATGACTTCCTCTCCCCTATAGTCCAGAGGGTGGAGGTGGAGAAGAGGGAGAGGCTGAGTGGCCGAGAGAGACCGTCAGTGATAGAGACAGAGTGAGAGTGTGTGTGTGTGTGTGTGTGTGTGTGTGTGTGTGTGTGTGTGTGTGTGTTAGTTCTTTCTTAACATCTCAACGCAAGGGAGGAGGACTCATTCTAAGGAATGTACTATTATAGCCGTAAGAAACATATTTCACTCAAGCCTAAGCCTGCTGTAAGGCAAAATAGTACCTATTTGCAACTGTGGAGGAATAACACTGGTACAAGGAAACCAGTCATTCACATTAAATGAGTGGACATAGATGGTGTTTATTTCATGGTAGGCAAATAAATAATTGCTATCATTATGTGCACACACACACACACACACACATATAATTGCATGATTTCTAAAGTACTTGTTAGTCTGTGTCTTATAGTGTTATGCCATAGTTCAGTGTGTGTCTCTGTGTGTGTGTGTGTGTGTGTGTGTGTGTGTGTGTGTGTGTGTGTGAAGGAAAGTATACAAGGTCTGAAAAGAAGAACATAACTGTGGGAACCTCTTTCATGTCCCACGTAGTTCAGGGTTCCCGGTACAGGGTTCGGGTTCTGGAGGAGGCCGCACGCAAATGAAAAGAGAGACTAGAAAAGTATTAATTTGGCGATATTGGGGGGCCAGAAGGGAGCCTTCTTCTAGTGAAAAGACTGCTCCTTCCTTTGGCCTTACCATCCCTTTTATTCAGGTTTGGGATATACCCTTTGTCCTGAAGCAGACAATTCCAGTAACAAGTAGATTATCTTATCAGTAAGGATTTACATGATTATTTGATGGGAAAGTTCATTGTCTCAATTAGATAGGGGGTGGCTGGCTTTGACTTTTCAGAGCTTCAAGGTTGACCAGCTTTCCAGTTCCTTGTCCGCTCTCTATTAGTGAGACAATTATTGGTTTCCAGCACATAACAAAAAAATCAGAAAACTATGGCATATGTGTTGTTATTTTAGGCAACACAGTTCTATCCCCATCTCTGTTACTAGCCAGCTCTATGACCCTTTCTATGGCTATTTTCTCATCTATTGAATATAAAATGGAAGTAATATCTGTTTCATTCCTGTCATTGGTTTTCATAAGGCTCAATATAAAGCTGAGGCTTATATCAAATTGCTATACTTTAAAGCACTATTAAATATAAGCCTCCTGAATTTGCTTAACCTGAAGAGTGCTCAAAAACTTCATTTATTCAATTATTCACTCATTCAAAAACAACTGTTTTTTGGCCCACCATGTTTTTGCAAGGCACTGTAATACTTGATGAGGATGCATAAAAGATAATATTCCTGACCTCAAGCAATTGTATTACAATGAGACAAATATGAGAATTGACAAAATAATACTATGTGACAATTGCTGGAAGGAAGGTGGGCATAAGCTGCAATGGATGCCATAAGAAAGAAGTGTTAAATGTGAATTAAAAACATTTGGAAAATCTTCACAAAGGAGGAAATAAGTGAATTGACTTTTAAAAGAGGCATAAAAATTTGCTTATGATCAGAGGTGGAGGGGAAAATTTCAGTGAGTGGAACTGCCATGTGCTAAGATTTAGATGCATAGAAAAAATAGTCTATTCAAGGAATAACCCTTAGAAAGCAGAAGGATGAAGAGGGTATAATAATAGGCAAAGTTAGACAAAATCTTAATCAAACAGGACTTTCCTTGAATAAGATTGAATATTATCCACTATGTTGCCATTGTTGAATGTTAGGTAGAAATAGGATTTCATCTGCACTTTGGAAAACTAACTTTGGGGATACAACTACTAAAAATAAAAAGGGAGGAGGGTAAAAACTCTGCATAAAAGGTATTTCAGGAATGTAAGATGTGTTTTTGTTAAGGGAAAAAATAGAGTCATATTGTCCTAAACTGGATTTTTAGAGGTTGTTTAAAGGTTGTTCTAGAATGAGAAGGAGGGCAATGAAGGTAAAACACCTGAATGGCTCTAGAACATTGTAGTCTGTGGTAAAGAAAGAATAAAAAGGAGAGAGAATCTTATTTCCTATGGTAAAGCTAGCTAAGATTAAATGGATTTATTATCAATTAAATGGGCTTTAATTGAAATAAAACTAGAGTTTGTTTTTTTTCTCTCTCTCTCTTAAAAATAACATATTGCTGCCAAGTCACAGTGGCTCAGTAATTGAGAGCCAAACTATAAACCAGGAGATCACAGTTCGATTCTTTGTCAGGGCACATGCCCAGGTTGCTGGCTCAATCCCCAGTAGGAGGTATGCATGAGGCAGCTGATCAATGATTCTTTCTCATCATTGATGTTTTTATTTCTTTCTCTCTCTCCTGCCCTTTAATAATATATTTTTAAAAGTAAAGTAAATGGCCCTAACTGGTTTGGCCCAGTGGATAGAGTGTCAACCTGCAGACTGAAAGGTCCCAGGTTCAATTCAGGTCAAGGGCATGTATCTTGGTAGTGGGCACATGCCCAGTGGGAAGTGTGCAGGAGGCAGCTGAAGAGATGTTTCTCTCTCATCAATATTTTCAACTCTCTATCCTTCTCCCTCTCCCTTCCTCTCTGTAAAAAATAAATAAAGTATATTTTAAAAAAAATAAATGGAAATATAAAATGCAAGTTATTTAAAAAAAAACACATTGCTGTTTTATTTGATATTTATTCCAAAAATCAAATCCCAAGTAAAATTTTGATCTCAAACTAACTTGAAGATTTTTCAAGACTTTCTCAGGAAAATGTGAAAGGATTTGTTTGTTCATCTTACATTTTTACATAATAAGGCTTATTTTATATGTTTAATTCCATAGAAAAACATTGTCAAATAAGAGATACTTAACCTTCCCTGGATTATATTTGTATGGGTAAGTGTGCTAATATAATTGTCTCAAAGTTATATAAAATTCATAAAAATTTGTCCATGTCGTAGATGTCTATGATATCTCCTCGCATGACATTATCAGTCATAATTCCAATTATTATCTTAAAGTGTTGTATGCCACAGAAACAAAATTTCATTGTCAATTGCGTTATTTTTATAATAATCTGCCATCAAATCTTTAAGGGCAGCCATTTTAAGCATTTTGTTGTTCATAGATAGTTTTTTAATTATTTTTATTTTAATACTTTATTGAAAGCTCTTGTAATCAGCAACAAGTTACAATCTGTCTTCTTCAATAAAAGGGACTCCTCAGAGACCCATGGGAGGGGTTATGACAAGTACTCTGGGTACAGGATTCTAATGGCATCCCTTAAATAACTTTGAGATCATACCCCTGGACAGAGAAAGGATTTCCAGAATTCTAGTGGAGAAGCCAATGGGTTCATTAAACTGCTAGCTCAAGATCAAGCAGAACAAGAATGGATAACATGAGACTAAATGAACTAATGAAGAATGATTATAATTTTTATGACCTTTTGTTTGGAAAATGGCTAGTTCTTTAATGTTTTATTTTCTGGATTTAAGAAATCCCTGTCTCCTTTATCCTACATTATCTATAACTGACAACAATTTAGTAGATTATACCTTTATAAACAAAAGTGAAACATTTATATTTTTCTCCCTACCTTATTCCTCCAGAACTCAGAAATGCTTAAGTATCTTAATTTTTTTGGCCATATAATTATTTGCATAAGTTTAGAAAGAATCTGTTTTCCATATAAACAGGACATAATTGAGAAGAATTGTTGATACCGCCTGGCTTTGACTGGACTCTCATATTTGAGAATGAAGTGCATAGAATCAGATATGAGAAGATAGTTTTAAGGAACTAAGGTTGACTTTACAGAGCCAATGCTTACAAAGCCCTCTTGGAAAAACCAGTTTGGTATCTGACTTAAAGATATTACTGATGAGTAAGGAAGGTAATTTCCTGATAGGTCCAGAAAAATTAAGCTGTTTAGGTAACCCTGAGAAGAAACTAATTTTTCCAAACCTATAGTAATGAAGGTAAAATATGTTTGGTAAGTTCTTAGCATGGCACTCCAGCCTTGAGAAAATTTTATTTATTTATTATTTTAGTTCTTTTTAAATTTTTTTTTATAAATCTTTATTGTCCAGATTATTACAGTTGTTCCTCTTCCCCCCCCCCATATCTTCCCTTCACCCAGTTCCCACCCCACCCCATACCCTTTTGCTCCCACCCCCCACTGTCTTCATCCATCGGTATATGATTTTTGTCTAGTCTCTTCCTGTATCCCCCCCCACACCCTTTTCCCCACAAGGATTGTCAGTCCACTCCCTTTCTATGCCCCTGATTCTATTATATTTACCAGATTATGCTGTTCATCAGATTTTTTATTCACTTGATTTTAGATTCACTTGTTGATATGTATTTATTGTTCATAATTTTTATCTTTACCTTTTTCTTCTTTTTCCTCTTCTTACAGAATACCTTTCAGCATTTCATATAATACTGGTTTGGTGGTGATGAACTCCTTTAGCTTTTTCTTATCTGTGAAGCTCTTTATCTGCCCTTCAATTCAGAGTGATAGTTTTGCTGGGTAGAGTAATCTTCATTGTAGGTTCTTGCTGTTCATCACTTTGAATATTTCTTGCCACTCCCATCTGGCCTGCATAGCTTCATACTATGGGTTTCCTTGTAGATAACTAACTGCTTTTCTCTTGATGCTTTTAATATTCTCTCTTTTCTTTTGCTCTTGGCATTTTAATTATGATGTGTTTTGATGTGGTCCTCTTTGGATTCCTTTTGTTTGGGGTTCTCTGTGCTTCCTGGACTTGTAAGTCTATTTCTTTCACCAGGTGAGGGAAGTTTTCTGGCATTATTTCTTCAAATAGGTTTTCAGTATTTTCTCTCTGCTCCTGGCACCCCCATAATTCAGATGTTGTATGTGTGAAGTTGTCCCAGAGGCTCCTTAAACTATCTTCAATTATTTGGATTCTTTTTGCTTTTCCAATTGGATATGTTTTGTTTCTTTGTATTTTCAAATCTTGGACTAATCCTCTAGTCTGCTGTTGGATCTCTGCATATTATATTTTATTTTAGTCAGTGTATGCTTAATTTCTAGTTTTCATATCCTTAAGGATGTCACTAAATTTATCGGCTTTTTCTAGAAAATTCTTGAAAAACCTTATAATTGTGGTTTTGAACTCTATATCCAGTAGTTTGCTTTCCTCCATTTCTTTCATTTGTGACCTGTTTCTTTGTCTCCATTTTGACTGCTTCCCTGAGGTGATAGAGTGGCTTTGTGTGCTAGGTGTCCTATAAGGCCCAGCGGCTCAGCCTCCCCAATTACCTGAGGTGGACACTCTTGGTGCACCACTTTGTAGGCTGTTTGCATAGTCTTGTTGTAGTTAAGCCTTGATTGTTATTGTTATCACTGGGAGGAATTGACTGCCAGGACAATTGGCTGTGAGGATCAGCTGTATCTACGATGGGAAAACTTCTGTGTTGGAGACACCTTTATGAGGCAAGACTTGCTTCAGTAGGGCTTTGGTGCTCATTGATTCTGCACCCTGAGTGTGTCCCTTATGGATATGAGGGACATAATTTGGATGGTCCTACTCTGATCCCTGGGTGCACTGGCTCTTTGATCTCCAGGGAGGTGCTAATTTAGCCTCTGCCTGAGGCTACCCAGCAGGAGCTATGGAGTCTTAGGGCAGAGCAAACAGCAATGGCTTCCTGTGATCCTTGCTCTTAGAGGCCCCCCAGGTCTCAGTGTCCCTTGGTAATCAATGCAAGCACCTCTGAGAAAAAGCTGCCCTGGAGTTCTGCCCACTGCCAGACAGTCCAGTTTCTCCCTGTATGAGTCTGGGTCCCCAGAGTCTCTCCCGGAAATGGAGCTCAGAGCAGTCGGCAGCTTGTGTCTCCCTGCAAATTGATAAAGCCAGCCTTGTACTCAGTTGTCAGCCCTCTCCATGCACGCACGCCTCAGTACCTCTGCCTTCCGCACCTCCTCTGAGTCTCAGTGTGCTTTTCTCTTCTTTCTAGTTGTAGAATTTCCACTTAGCCAGCTTTCCTGTGGTTCTGGATGATGTCCGTTCCGTCTTTTAGTTTTGGTTTTGAAGTTGTTGTGCGAGGCGGCAAGTTCAAGTGTTTACCTATGCTGCCAATTTGGTTGCTCCTCTTGAGAGAATTTTAAAAGTCCAATTTGAAATTCCTTATGAAAGTTCCAGCAAGGAAAAATTTAAATGTTCTATGTGATCAGTTATTATTCTTACTATACTTATTTATATAAATGACCAGGCTAAATTTAATGAGACTGAACTTACTTTATAAACAAAAGTTATTTTACTTTGATTATCTTTAATCAAAATGGGGGTGATTGTAGAGAGATGTTTTATGTTTAAATGGACAACCACAACCCATCCTTGTGAGTTATCGGATTCTAGTTTTGTTCATTGTCTCTGAACAAAATATATTTTCACCTCTTTGAAAACTAGAGCCTATCATCTTGCACTTTTTGTCAGTAATTAATGGTTCCCACCCTCTTTTTTAAAAAAAATATATTTTATTGATTTTTTACAGAGAGGAAAGGAACAGAGATAGTCAGAAACATCGATGAGAGAGAGACATCGATCAGCCACCTCCTGCACGCCCCACAGGGGAGATGTGCCCGCAAGCAAGGTACATACCCACAACCGGAATCAAACCCGGGACCTTTCAGTCCGCAAGCTGACGCTCTGCTCTATCCACTGAGCCAAACCGGTCTCGGCGGTTCCCACCCTCTTGACCTGGCACCACTGAAAACTAAAACTGCCTTTTCTTGAAGCCCTGGATGACTTGGTATAACTTCAAAGGCTTGATCACCACAACATTGCAGGCTACTCATGAATTTCCCAGAAAAAGTCCATCTTCTAGTCTCTGCTCTAGATAATGATCATGACTATGACAATTCCACCACAATTCTTCACTTAAAATGCTCTGAGCCCAACATCCAAAAATCTTCTCAACAGGCTTCCCTCTGCACTTAAAAACTGGGTTTAATGTTTGCTCCAACCATTAATCTTTGATTTCTCTCTGTTTGCAGAATTTTAGCCCTACAACCTCTAACCAGAATCTCTTTCCACAGCAACTAACCCAGCCTCTTTTTTGGGTCAAACTTCTAGGGATGTTTCAGATAGGGTAAATATTCAGCCCCACTCAGCCTTCCAGAGTTGGTATAAAGATGATTTCAAGTAAAAATATTTGCAGAAGTAAATCTAACCTGAATTTCCCTTATCTGACTAAGCAGAGCCTCCAAAAAATACAGCTGCCACTAATGCTCACTCCAGAGATTTTCTGTGAATTAAGCTACCACAGAAACAGATTACCCATTTTTATTAGCATCCAAGAGCCCAATAGAGCCTTCCATACCTTCCCATTGAAGCCATAAACATCCACCCTTCTTTCTTAAGTTTTATATATAAACCTTTTATCTCTGGCTATTGAGTGAGTTATTTATCTTTAAACTCTTCTTCCTGTATACACCATCCACATAAACAAACCCTGTCTTTTCTCCTGTTAATAGGTCTATTGTCAGTTAATTTACAGGCCCCCAAACACTGCACCCAAGTGGGAAGAAGAGAAGTTTTGCTTCCAACAGTGAAACAATGAATGGTAGAATGTAAGTGGAAGTGTGACACTGGACAGGCAGAACAGTAAAATGTACAGTGCTTCCGGTGAAAATAAACACTATCCACAATGGGAAGAAGAGAAACCTACTGCAAAGACCAGCTAGTGTCATGATGTTCTTCTGTCTTATAAGCCTTATTTGTCATTATGCTTAGAGGGGTCCCTGCTCTCACAGGTGAACCTTGATTAAGTTCACTAGCCTGATTTATAAAACCGAGGGTCATGGTTAATTTACTGTAAGAATCAGATCCCCTCAGAATCAGCACTCCAATTCTAAGACTCAAGAGAAATGAAAATGTATGTCCACAAAAAGATTTGTACATGAGGGTTCATAACAGATTTCACCCTAAAAGCAAAAAACTAAGACAACCTAAATGTTCGATAGTACATCCACACATGGAATACTATTCGACAGTTAAAAAAATTAATCACTGATACAAACAATGACATAAACAAATCTCTAAAGTTTTATGCTAAGTTAAAGAAATCAGATGAGGTAATTCATGCTACATGGTTACATTTACATGAAATGCTAAATCAGGTAAAACTAATCTATATTGATAAAAATTTTAAAATGGTTGCTTAAAGGAAAGGTGAGCAATTGACTGGAAAGGTCCTTGTGGGGACTTTCTGGAATGATGGCAATGTTCTATATCTTGATTGAAGAGATGACCAAAGTATTTATAGCTCATGGAACTATACACTTACAATCTGGGACTTATATAAAAATACAGATTTTACTTTGATAAGATTATTGTAAACTCACAAAGAGACCCAGGCTAGAGACACTGCCACCATAGAGTGACTGTGAGAAAGATGATAATACAAAAGAGTTGATTTTGTAACTGAATTCAAAGTTTCAAAGAACAAAACAAAGAAACTGACAGGAGAAAAGTAGGCAAATTAGAGTAGAAAAACAGGACAAGGAAAAGTAAGTATGAACCAAATATTGAAGAATTGGGTGACTGGATAAGTTTACTTATTGTTCTTTGTCCTAAAATTATAAGCATGAGAGGCAGAATGCACTTAATTGGCATTTGGGTACCAGAAGTGGCTGAGGGTTTCTGGCAGCACCCACTTGGGATCTATGCAAGTATGCCTTTACTTTCCTGAAGACTATGCACAAAATTAATTACTTGAAGGTATAATAGATTCAGTCTTGGAGGTATCCCAGAAACCAGTGTGCTCTGGCTCCTGTGTGGAGGGTTAGGCTTTCCAGAAGAAGTTCTCTAGTATGATCATAGCAGACTCAGATTCATCTATCTATATATATAAAACTCTAGTATGCAAATAGACAAACTGCAGAACAACTGAAACACTGGTCGCTGTGACGTGCGCTGACCACCAGGGGGTACGTGTGAAACATGGTGGGCATTGGCAGCAGGCAGCAGAGTGTGGAACATGGTGGGGATTGGCTGCGGCGGATGGTGGAGCAGGTAAGTGGGGGCACCAGAACAAAGCAGGGCGCCAGTTGCTGTCACTGGTCTGTCACTGGGGCAAGCCTTTGGTGGTCACTGAAAATTCTTTGTTCCCACATGCTGCAGTCCCACGGGGCGCTTGCACCTGCTCCTGGTGCCAGTCCTGCTAGCACCCACTGCTGGCACCAAAGCCTCCCCAGATTACTGGGCGCTGTCAGCCGATGCAAGCTGCGGCTGCCAGCACCAGTCATCTTTCAGGGCTTCTCCACCTCCCCCTGCTTCTGAGGGGCAAAAGGACTGGCAGCCACTGCTCACACCTGCTGCCAGCACCTGGTACTGGTCGTAAAAGCTCAGTGCCATCAGCAGGTGCAAGCTGTAGTTGCTGGCCCCAATCACCCATAAGGCCTTCTCCACCTCCACCTGCTCCTGAGGGGCAATTGGGGCAGCAGCCGCCACTCACACCTGCTGATGGCATCAGCCCCACTTGCACCCACTGCTAGCGCCGGCCCCAATCACTCTGCGCCATCAGTAAGTGCAGATGGGGCCAGTGCTGTTAGCGCATGGGAGTGGTGGCAGGAGCAGGGCTGCTGGCAGACTGGGGATCGGGGGCTGTGGCAAGAGCTTTAAGACCCGACCCTGTGCCACAGCAGCCTTGCAGCTCACAGTTCCTTTCAAGGTGTATGAATTCATGCACTGAGCTCCTAGTTTAAGGTATACAATATCCCTCTTCAGTTAGAGTCATGGTGAACTTGGCCAAAAGACTTGGAGACTTAAGGGCATTTCAATATACATAATTCACATTCTTATCTAAAATGTGACTAGAATACTTCAAATGTTTCACGCTTACAGTGCTTACAATGCTCAGTGAAGAAACCCTTCAGTTGTTTTGTATTTCTGGTTCCCAATTAAGCTGAGACAAAGAACAGTTTTTTACATAGTATTTTGGCATATTCACTCAATCCAGGTTGGGCAAGGATTAGTGAAAACGGAAACTAACAAAGGAATAAAATTGCCCTAGCTTCTGAAAAAAAGTGGGCATTTGTCTTTGCCATACTGGGCAAAGGTCTATGCAATTCTGATTTTTCTAAATGGATGGTATGATTTTTATTTTCACTTTTATGCCAAAACAACTCCCACTGTAGGTATCCCTTCTGCATATAGAACATGAATGCATGTGTTTTAATTCTGACGTTTCCTGTCATTTTACTTTGAAATCTTAAGTCATTACTTTTTAAAAAGGTCTACTCAATATAGAATTTCTTTTCAAATTCCCTGGAAATCTCATAAAGACTACAGTATTGCCTATTTCAATTTACAAAATGAGTTTCACATTAGCTAGGTTTTTCCTAATATATTTTCACACATAGAATATATATTCTCATAGATTCACATATCACGTCAGGATTTATTATCTGAGTCATTGTGCTCCTAAAATTTGTGACACTTGAAAAACATTTTTGATAAACAAAATTCATACTGATTTTGACACAGAGAGAAAATGAATTTCAGCTTACAAAAATCTAATGATAAAAATTTATAACCTATATAATTCTTAACAGTTTTTATAACTGTACTTTGTTAACTTTCATGAACATTTAATTTCAATTTATTTCACATACGGGTGTTTTGTGACTTAAATGATATATTTTACATGCTTTGTGTTATTTATAGTGTGGCTCAGCTTTAACATTACTCATTTCACCACTTTAAAATATTTTTCTGATGTTATTACAGTATTATATGTCAATTGTTTATCTGAAATTTTAACATTACATCTATTGTCTGAAGGCATGTTGCTGAGTTAGTTACTTAAATACAATCAAACAAACTATGTAAGAATTTAGTTTTTAATATATTTTCCATATAAAATAGACTTATTTTTGCATTCTCCTCAACATGTACAAATATATAAATATTTTTTATTTGTAATGTGTATACTAAGTGCAATGGGCAATTATAAATTACACATATCATTTGAAAAATGATGAGATTCAGCCGAGACCAGTTTGGCTCAGTGGATAGAGTATTGGCTAGCAGACTGAAAGGTCCCAGGTTCGATTCCAGTTGGGGGCATGTACCTTGCTTGTGAGCACATCTCCACTGTGGGGTGTGCAGGAGGCGGCTGATCGATATCTCTTTCTCATTGATGTTTCTGATTTTCTATTTCTCTCCCTTCCTCTCTGTAAAAAATCAATAAAATATATTTTTTTAAAAAAGAAAAATGATGAGATTTATTAGTAATTATGGCCTCTGAAGTTTTGTCACATACATTCCATTATCCACACTAAGTTATCATCATCAGGGATGCCTGGTTTTTTTAATTCTTCACCATGAAAAGGGGGTTTCCAACTTATGACCACTGAATTGTGTTGAAATTTTTGTTTACAAACTGGCTATTAGAAACTGAAATCATTAACAAAATAAAATGAATTTTTATATACTGGTTAGACTTCATTTAAGGGTACTTCCCAGCTACAGCCACTTCTCTGAAACCTGTTTCTTACCACGGAAATGACTATGATGGTTCAAGGTGGCTGTTACCTATAGCAACAGTTGATTGAACAAAAGTAGGCTTGTCTCATTAGAGTGAAACCAATCCAGAAGTTCATCTTGGCCAGACCTATTCTCCCTCTTAGGAATTCAGGATTAAGGATTGAAGGATTGAACTGCAGGGAGAATGAATCCATTCTAACAGAGCATTTGCTGTAAGGCAGTGGTTCTCAACCTTTCTAATGCTCCAACCTTTTAATACAGTTCCTCATGTTGTGGTGATTCCCAACCATAAAATTATTTTTGTTGCTATTTCATAACTGTAACTTTGCTACTGTTAATGAATCATAATATAAATATCTGTGTTTTCCAATAGTTTTATAGCAGCGGTTCTAACCTTTGGGTCACAACCCACAGGTTGAGAACTGCTAGCAGAGTCACCTAAGACCATCAGAAAACACAGATATTTACATTACTATTCATTAACAGTAGCAAAATTACAGTTATGACATAGCAACAAAAATAATTTTATGGTAGGGGTCACCACAGCATGAGGAACTGTATTAAAGGGTCGTGGCATTAGAAAGATTGAGAACCACTGCTGTAAGGTCATACTAACTTGGCTGGTGGGGTGGTGGTGGTTGGGGGAGGAGCAGGTTGGGGGAATGCATCTTTTGATCCTGTGCATGAGGAGAAGAGAAAAGCGGATCTGCACTGAGAGGTAGATAAATTAGAAAAGAGCCCGTGTCTCCTCATACTCCTATGTAATGAATGGCACACGTAAGTTCCTGATAGATTCCTAACTCCTGGCTTGAAACCCTGTTCATTCAAGGAGTGTTCTCTACCTTTCAGTTCCATGACATTTGCCTATTCATTCTTTTATAAATTTATATTTTCCCATTAGTTTAAATGGGTCATTTTCCTTATCACCAACAGGTTCTACATAAGTCATTTGACAAAGTACAGTGCTATTAAAGAGAATCCTATCAAGTCAAAGAGAAACATGCATATTGACTGTACCTCTGCTACGCCCACAAGCCATGCCCACCAGGCAATCAGGAGGAAGTATGCAAATTAACCCAACCAAGATGGCAGCAGCCACTGAGCTAGAACAAGCAGGAGGCTTGAGTTGCCCCCAGTGATGGAGTAAGCCAAGCTTCCTGCCCACCCTGGACTGCCCTAGCCTCTGCTCAAGGCTATAAAGTTTCAATTATAAAAGATAAATAAATCCTAGAAACCTGCTTCTAGCTGGCCTGGCCTATGCTTGGGTTGCCAGGGGCTGTGGCTGGCCTGCAAACCACCACAGGACACTTGCCCAGGCTGGCCCACACCCCAAGGGAACCCTCACTCTGATCTGGGACACTCTTAAAGGCAAAACAGTCAGCATCTACCCATGCACCAGGCCTCTATCCTATCTAATAAAATAGTAATATGCAAATTGACTGTCACTCCAACACACACAGACTTCCCCCATGTGGTCAAAGATGGCTTCCCCCATGTGGACACAAAATGACTGCCACAAGATGGCCGGTAAGGGAGAGCAGTTGGAAGGGACCAGGCTGGCAGAGAAGGGAAGTTGGGGGTGACCAGGGCTGCAGGGAAGAGTAGTTGGGGGGAACCCAGGCCTGCAGGGAGAGCAGTTAGGGAAGACAGGCCTGTAGGGGAGGGCAGTTGGGAAGGACCAGGCCTGCAAGGGAGGGCAGTTTGAGGTGATCAGGCTGGTAAGGGAGGGCAGTTAGGGCCAATAGGGCAGGCTGGGGAGCAGCTAGGTTTCAAACAGGCTGGCAGAAGAGTGGTTAGGGGGTGATCAGGCTGGCAAGCAGAAGTGGTTAGGGCCAATCAGGAAGGCAGGCATGCAAGCAGTTTGGAGCCAGCAGTCCTGGATTGGGAGAGGGATGTCTGACTACCTGTTTAGGTCTGATCCTACTGGCACAGGGAGGCAGTTGGGAGGGACCAGGCCTGTAAGGGAGGGCAGTTGTGGGCAATCAGGCCAGGAGGGGAGGGTAGTTGGGAGGAACCAAACCTGCAAGGGAGAGCAGTTGGGAGCAATCAGGCCTGCAGGGGAGGGCAATTAGAGGTGACCAGACTGGCAGAGGAGGGAAGTTGGGGGCAATTGGGCCTGCAGGGAAAGGCAGTTGCGGGGGGCACCCAGGCTTGCAAGGAGAGCAGTTGGGGGTGGGACTAAATGGGCAGTCAGACATCCCTCAAGGGGTCCCAGATTAAAGAGGGTACAGGCTGGGCTGAGGGACCCATACTCCCATGCATGAATTTTATGCACTGAGCCTCTAGTACAACAGAATTACCAATACTTCTCATCAATGGTGGATATCCTGGGAGTAGAAATACATGTGAAATAGGAAAAAGGAGGAGAAAGTGTTTCTTTTTTTTTCATAAGTTTCAGACTAGCTTTAGACAACATTTCAAAACAGGCAAAATGCGAGTTTGATACCTTGTTACTCCTTTTTCTTCAATCTCCCAGTGTTCTTTCTGATGCACTTAGCCCTTTATCACAGTATTCATATTTTGAGGATGATAAAAGAATAAGTCTGCTTAGTTTTCCAAAATGTCCAATATTCCTGGTTAACTATTTTTACTCATTGAAACTGGTACAGCATTAAGTGAAAGCCCTATAACTCTTGGAATGTGAAATTGCAACCATGTCACATACATGCAACTTGCCATGTGGTCTTGATCAAGTTCCTTAATCTATGAATCTCAGGTATCATATCTCTAAATTAGGATCTAACTAACTCACAGGTATCAGTGTGATTTCAGTTAACAGTAATGACTAACTCTGACTCAATTATCTTAAACAATAAGACAGATAAATTTGTCCTTATGACACAAAATTCTATGAGTATGCACCTTCTTAGAGCAAAGTAACCTTTTTGGAAGTTCTTCCACAGTGCTCCCTCATATCTCATTGGCCAGAAATGAGGTCTGCTCACCCCAAATAAATCATTGGTAAGGCAAATGATACACCATGATTGGTTTAGACTTTTTGTTTATTTGACCATGGGTCAAAATGAGGTTTGGGGAGAACCCCAAATCAGGGTTTTACATACAAGCAACTGATAGTAGGCAACCAACAGTGTCTCTTTTGTCACATGACATATTACCACCAAAGTATGTGACAATTCTTTTTAAATTTTAAAATTCTGAACTATATATATATACATACACACACACACACACACACACACACACACACACGAGGCATAGTGCACTAATTCATGCACAGATGCACAGGTGGGGTCTAGCTAGCCTGCTCTGATCAGGGCCAATCGAACTGGGCTGGCCAGGGGGAGGAACCATGGGGAGTTGACCAGTCAGCCCTGCCCCTGGTTAAACTCCCAGTCAAACTCCCGGTGGAGGGGAGAATTTGCATATTAGTCTTTTAATATATAGTATATATTCTTGCATATTTGTATTATAACTACTCAAATAAATAAAAACTAGCATTCTGACAATGTAGTTACTTTAATTTATTGAAAGGAAAGCAACTGTATTAAAATTTTCAAACTCATTAACTTGTGACAGGCTTCTTCTTCTCTTAAAAGCTAGTTGTATTTTAAAAGGGAGACACTTGGTAAGCCCATTGATTCACTAATGAATAAAACAGAGTGCCCTGGAAAGTATTTGCAGTGAGGGAAAAATTATCAAGAGGCCCAGAGAAACATCCTCCAGTAACCTCCGGAACCCACCTTTAGAGTCAGCTCTCCTGACGTGTTCCTTCTCACCATGGCTTCTTGCCTTCCTCCTCCTCAGAATTCAGAGCTTCTGCGACTTTCATTCATGTGGTGGAGGAGTCATCAGTGATCTTAAGAATTCCTCTAAATATATATCATTTCAAAATTGTAAGTGGATTTGATGACTTCTGATCAAATTTGGCACAGTTTGACAACTTGTGGACATTTTACCTTGGAGAGCTTCAAGGTTATGCAGAAAATTTAGGGCTTCCTGGGTTATTTTTAGAATTGCGCAAAGGAGCCTCTCTATCTGAAGACTGGACTATTCAGCCCAGTGAGAAAATAAGTATGATGATAACCCTTACACAATTTTAAGTTTGGGCCAAAAGATAGGCAATATGTTGGCTGGCATGTTTTAGGTCACTGTTGCATTTTGTTGCACACTAACTGAGCAGAAATTCTCCTATTATTTTTACTTATATGGCCTCATACATTGCCTATGGGGATGGAACAGTAGTTTTGATATAATAAGCTATCGATAAATACTTGTAGATTTGAAAGAAAGGAATTGAATTGAAATAGGTCATATTTATATAGCTCTCCTACCATTTATTACATTGGCAATAAATTCCATTCGGTAGATATCACCATTGATATCTGCCTATTGTCATTTCATGACCCAGTTTTATAGTATTTGAGTCTATCATGTACCTACAACAAACTTCTGAAATTTGTCTTCTTCCTGAAATCTTGATTTATTATAGGAAGATTAAAGTGCTTTTGTTCATTCTATTTAGTGTACAACATAATTCAAATATCTCCAAATAATAAAATGCTTTTAATTTTATCTTGCATGGTCTTTCTATAATATAACCTCTTTATTATGGATTATGTATTTGTTAACAAATGTATGTACAGAGTGATAGAATAATTCTTATTTCCATGACAGAAAGATTTTACTGTTGAGTGGAATCATTTAGAGCACCCAGGAGCAGGTGGGAGAGATATGAGGTAGTTTCTGATATTAACCCTATAACCCACTCCTTATGTTTTCATTACTTTTTTCTAGGTAGTTAATTAATAACTCAGAAGTCTGTATGGCCACTAAGGAGTATACTCTTCTGCAAGGTCAACAAGGTTGATGAGGCAGTTGTCTCTACTAAAAGATCCCTAGCCTACCTTTCAAAAGGTCACCTTTTAACTACCTGTAGTGTCCTGGTTGTATATAATCATGCAGGGAAATTGGCCCTTATTTTCAATGACTTTATAATGAGATGCCTTTGTTTTAAATTTTAGCTGAAATAATTGTATATTTTGTGATAATTGGAAAGGTATGGGAAACACTGTTCAAAATAAAATTTTTAAATAAAAATTAATGAATTTGAAAAATAATGTTGAAAAGAGAATTTATGTTCTTTAAAAACTCTATACATTTCAATTATATGCTTAAAGAAATATTTAAAATACATTTTTATTGAGTTTTAGTTAGGAATTAACAGAAACAGTCTATGCAACTTACTGGCTTCACCTCTTAGATCTTTCTTTCAAGATACTTTGACCTAAACGGTTTAATGCAAAATAAACAAACAAATAGATATATATGGGCAGATACTGAACTTCATAAGCTAGCTGGTTTGAGGTAAATCTTGATTTTGTTTTGTTAATTTTAGTCCTCTGGCCTACTCACCTATCAAGAGTAGATAATGAAGGAGAGTTAGATGATTTTTAAGAAAAGATTTTTTTTTCTCCTTAAAATCTGCTACTGGGGCTTTGAGTGGAGACAGAATGGCTGCAAATGAATGATTGTATAAATGTTTGAAAACTGGATTGTGGTAATGATTGTGCAATTCTGTCACTCTACCAAAAAACATTGAGTTATACACTTAAAATAGGTATATTTTATGATATGTAAATTTGTATTTTATTAAAACTATTAAACACACATAAAATAAACAAAGCAAAACGCTGCTTCTGGAAAGATCATATAAATTAAACACTGTCAATGAGCTATACTTACAGCATACTTGGTTACATAAGTGTATTAGCCTACTATTTAGTAAGAATATAATTAAAACTAAACAGAAAGGAAAAAAAACCTACTTAAATAAACATAAATATTAAGTGTTCACTAGTTCAGAATCATTGACATCGCCTTGAGTAGAGGCTTCCTTTTACAAGATTCCAGCTAGGACCAAAAAAAGCAAAAACTTGACCTTCAAAGTAAGCTTTCATCAAAGTAAAATGTAGCCTTACATTTTCTTTACTTAAATTTCTAATTCTCCATGTAGAAGGAAAATCTCTTCTTTAATCAGCTGGGGGATGGGATAGGAACTGGATCTAAAAACAAAACCACAAAAAACTTTGCTAACAGCTTAAATCAGATTTCAGGGCCAATTTGTAAGTTTTCTGTTTTATTCCTGGGGTTGCAAAAACTACATCAATACGCTTTGGTTAAACTTTAAAACGATACTAAGAAGATTATAGAGCCAGGATTCAAACCTAGGAGGTTTGAATCTGGAGCCTGGGTGTCTACAATACATCGTGGTCATTTGCATACATACAGATATGTGTGCAGACAAAGGGAAAGTGTTCAAGAAGAACCTCTGGACATTTCTTTTTTCCTAAGATTGATTAAGGCTTATAATCGTATCCATGGATTCTATGGGAAAGCGATAAGATGCCTCTGAGGAGGAAATTAATAGTAGTAATGAGATATGTGAAGAACAATGGCACAGGGATAAAATCAAGTTTCCTATTTAAGAATTCTGGTTAATTTCAAGAGAATGAAATAGTCCACATTTACCTGCAGTGGTCAGGGTAGAAATGTTGCATTGTCTACTGGAGGTAACAGTAAATACATTCACCTCAAAGGCAGGCAGCCTTTACCAGATTACAACTATACTCCTGCTTCCAAAAAGCCAGATACTATTATATACAAATTTTCTCATTTAGTCACCGGAAACAAGTTCAGAAATTGCTGAAATACAGATAATTAATTTTTAACAAATAGATAATTTACAATTTTTACTTGAAATGAGCAATTTGAAATATCAGCTATCTTTCTACATTCCAGAATTACGTGGATCTTTACAGTAGCTAGTAAGTAATAACAGAGCTAGTTGGGGAAAGAAAAATATGGTTGATTAATATTTAATTTAAAGGAGAATAAATGAATAAATCTTTTCTGCAATTCATGTTTAAGTCCAAAATAATAATTTAAAAAAGCCATTACAACATAGAGATCATTAAAATGTGAATAGTCAAGGCCACAGAAGATCAGTTAATGTAAAAAGTAAACAAAAATGAGCAATTTCTGACCAATCTAAAAGAGATACTAAACTAGAGAAGAAAAATATTTCTTTTTATCACAGTTGGCTGAGAGATTATTTTCTATTTCCTAGTTAAGAGAGGTTAGTAGTTAATACCAGAATAACTTAGCATTTTGCTTTACTTGACTAAATAATAAACTATAAGTAGTCTTTATTCGGTGAATTCTAAACCTATCATTCTAGATCAACCATTTTGTAGTTTTATAAAGTTTGGCAGCATGGTACAGCAGGAAAGACAAGTTTGGGGTTCGAAAGACAAGTGTTCTCCTATGAGCTCTACTTCTCACTAACCATGCCGTTGAGTGGTTTATTTAATCTTTTCTAATCTGTAAAATGAGTACAATGATATCCATGGTGGTAGCTACAGATAATCTTTCTAAAAGGGGCCTAGAGATGCAAGTCTGATTGATGCGGGGTGAAGGGATTTGTCTTGAGGCTGAATTTGGAGAACTAGCACATGAGCAATTTCTGACCTTATGTTTCCTGTGACTAAATGAGAAAATTTGTATAATCTCTGGCTTTTTGGAAGCAGGAGCATAGTTATAATCTAATAAAGGGTCCCTGCCTTTGAGGTAAATGCACTTACTGTTTTTACTTAAATTTATTTGAAGGGGCCCTGACTGATTTGGTTCAGTGGATAGAGAGTTGGCCTGCAGGCTGAAGGGTCCCAGGTTCAATTCCAGTCAAGGGCATGTACCTTGATTTCGGGCACATCCCCAGTGTGGGGTATGCAGGAGGCAGCTAGTTGATGTTTCTCTCTCATTGATGTTTCTAACTCTCTATCCTTCTCCCTTCCTCTCTGTAAAAAATCAATAAAATATATTTTTAGAAATTTATTTGACGGGATAGGGGTCATAGGGAAGTTAAAGTTCACTCCCATACTCAAGTCACTCATTAGCAACAACATGGGACTTGGGGTTTGTGGGGAGATTTTATGGATAACTTAAGCATTAAATTCATTAGGCACTCAGCAAATATTGGTTCTTGTCACTGTAACCGTCCTGTGAGCTCAAATTTTACATAGATAGATATTAGAGTAAACATTCTGATAACTTGAAGGGGAAATCAGGTAAGCAGCATATCTGGCAGGCCAGTACTAGAATGCAGACTTGTTTCTATCTTGCTTGGCCACATATACAAAAGTACCAGTTATTAGGGGAATGTTGAATTACAGAAGAGAACAAAGAGGTTCTCAATATCAGAATATCTTCTTTCCTCCCCCTTTCTCTCCATTGACTTCTGTTGAGTTCATGAAAATAACACCACAAGTACATCACCATTGCAGAAAATGTAGAAAAGACTAAAGAATGCCAAGAAGAAAATAACACTCATAGGTAATCCCACTACATAGCAAGAATCACCATTAACAGTTCCTTTATTTAGCCATTCCTAGAATGCCTACTGTCTGACATCTCTTCTGGCAGTGTGCTTACGAAAATGACTAGTACAAGCTGTCCTCAAGGAGGGGTAGAGAAAAGGGATTTCTGCCAGCCTTGTACCTTTAATATGTTATGGACAGATCCAGAATTTATTTATATTCTCTCTGCTCTTTGAAGTCTTTTTACAAAGCTTAGCATTAACAATGTTTGTAAGACAGGGAAGTAATGTCTGTTCTCTGCTATTCCTATAGGTATCAGTTAGGAAAGTAGAAGCACTTCGCAACCAGGGTTTTCAGAAAGGGTGGTTCTGAGGTGAAGGTTATTTACAGAGATCTTTCCCTGTCCCACAAACCTGGCATTTCTCATCTGAGTTCATCTTTGAAGATGTCAGAGAGCTTTTGCAATGTTTTACAGTATTTTCCATTAAAAGTGTGTCATGTAAATCAATCACAGCTTCAATTTTTCTGTCAGACTCCTATAACCTTAAACCAAAGCTTTCAAAATTAATCAAAAGAGTAAGTCAATTTAATTTTTCATGAGAGAATAACAGTATGGGGTTTGTCTTTGGCTATCTCAATTATAAATATTTATTAATGAATTATGGTTAAGACATTTTTACAAAGGGAGTTTAAAATATGTATTTTTTAAAATAAAGGTCTAATCTTAATTTCTGCATAGATAGGCAACTGCTTTTTAAACATGTTTTCTCATTTCTGTACAAAATACAGAAAACCATTATAAAAATTAGAAGCTAATCATCCTACATTTTTTATATGCCCATGGTTAAGATTCACTCACTTACTCACCTAACCATCTACCACACAGTCTATAAATATTTATGGAGCATCTATCCAATGCTAGGCCTAATGTAGGCATTAGGGATACATAGCCAAATGTAAACCATTTAGTTCCTGTTTTTGAAAGCTCACAATCTCATGGTGAAGAAAGATACATAATCAGATAATTAAAACACCATCAGTTAAAGGAACACAACCACAGCTGGAGGAGGAGCTAGTACCAACCTGGGTTGCAAGGAAAGGTCAGTCATGGTCTGGTTTCCCAGAGGAGGAGTGCCTGGGCTGAATATTAAAAGGGAAGTAGAATGGAGCCACAAGTTGGAAGAATTCAGAGGCATTCTAGTCTGAGAAAATCACATGAAGCTGAGCAAACAGAAAAACAAAAATATGAAGAAGATGCCTTTAATTGCTACTAACAGAAAAACCAAGCCAAGGTGGTTTAACTAATGAAGGGAATTTATTGCCTATAATTGGAAATACAGAGTAGGGAAGGCTTCAGGCTTGGCCAATCCATCAGCTCAGTAGTATCACCGAACAGCCAGTCTCTCTACTCTGCATCCTCAGAGTCAGCTTCATCTGATGGCTGGTTCCCCTGGGGTTGTAGAGCGGCTGCCAGTAGTCAGTAAGGCTGTGTGATTTCTCAACTCTGTCCAGTGGGAGTGTCAAACAACTGTCAAACAGGAGGCTAAGATTGCTCAGTCACCCAAGCCAGTTCTGAGGTCACGCACAATGCCATACACTGATTGCTGGCTCAGGTTAGAATATAGAAGTCAGTACTGGTTTCTGAATCAGCAATTTTTAATGTTCTAATAGATGACCAAAAAAATGGTTTCCAAACGAGGAAATGAAATAGCAAATACAGATAGAAAAAAAATACCTCTTAACAAACCAAGGATTTTTCCATTACCTTTTGCAAACAAACCAATAATAATAAAAAAAAAAAATTGTCTTTCTTGAAGTTTGGTAGAACTTTTTTGAGATTATGTGATGTTCGTACCATAAAAATAATTTTTAAATACTTTTGATAATTAAAATAATACAAATAAATAGTGACTTTTCCTTCTGCTAGAGAGAGATATATCTACAGAGACATTTTTCTATAAATATACAAATATATGTATTTTTATCAAAAGTGACACAATATCTTCTATAGTTTATGTAATTTCTTTTTTTAACTTAAACTCTATCATTTCATAATAGCATATTTATAGAGAACTACCTCATTCTTCTTAACAGCAATATAAAATTCCACTAGACAGATCTACTTTAATTTATTTAGATGTTCCCCTTTAGATAAACTTGTAGATTGTCTAAAAATGTAAGTAATTGAAAGAAACAATTCTAAACTTTAATCCTAGTCTTTATGTAGCTAAAGAAGATAGTAATTGATTAACTCAACCGGGAACAAATGTATTGCTGAAGAATGCAGGATCCTATAGGCTGCCTTGTGGTGAAAAAGGGTATCCTTTGCAGAGAATATGGGAAAGAGAGAAAGAACATTATGAACTCTAAAGAAGAGTGGAAAAGCTACTTATACAAGAAATTGTAGCTCATAGATGAAGGTAATATATTATTGCTGTAGTACTTGCTAACTGTGCTCTAATCAGAATAGCTCATGAATATTAAAATTTCCAACTAAATATTTTCCAGTATACTATGTGGTAGGCAGCCACAAGTAGTTAACTATAAATCTAAAATAGCTCTGTATGAGTGCTGATACAGACAATGAAAAAAAAGATTGGACAAAAGAAAGTTTTGAGAGGCTGGTTACAGAAGAAGTAGAAGAAATTGAATAGCCTCATAAGAAGGTGGGGGTGGGTGGGTGAATGGCAAGAGATTAACCAAAGACCTTGTATGCATATATGCATAACCCCTGAACACAAGACAATCTGGTAGTAAAGGCCTGGAGCAGAAGGGCAGTGCCAGCTAGAAGGGGTCAGTGGGGAGAAAAAGGGGACATATGTAATACTTTCAACAATAAAGATTATTTTTAAAGTTTACCAATAGAAAGATTATCACTTAATAAAAAGAAATAAAGATACCGTTTACATAGGTAGAGAGGAAGCTGGGATTGGGTGGTGGAAGGTGTGTGTGTGTGTGTGTGTGTGTGTGAAAGAGAGAGAGGAAGGGAGAGAGAGAGAGAGAGAGAGAGAGAGAGAGAGAGAGAGAGAGAGAGAAATGAAGATACAAATCTGCAATAATTTTTCAAGGGGCTAGGGACAGGTTGGAGGTTCACATACAGGGCTGCAGAGTCATAAATTTGTTTGAGGATGTCAAGATCAGATTATAGAAATGCCTGAATGAAAGTCTAAAAAGTCTGGATTTTGTTCGTTTGGCAAATTAGAATACTCTAAGATGAGAAAACACTTTTATTATTCCCCAAAATAATAAATTAGTAAAGATTCACATATCTTGAGTTTATTTTAGTGTTATGCTATACATACAATGTGTTTTGTTTAAATGAATTTTTAACAATCCTTTCTTTATTTGTACACAGGTTCTCTGTATTAAGAATCATGGAAAAAATGAC
>PVJN01033704.1:0-23267 GCA_004026805.1 Lasiurus borealis | reverse complement strand
ATCTGCTTGCTTATTTGCTTATTTGTCTGCCTTTCTCCCCTCAGATGTGAACCCCATAATGAAAATTTATTTTCAATATCGTCTTTCCAACATCTAAACAGTGACAGGCACTTGTAATACAGTGGTTGAACAAATGAATGAATAATTGAAAAGGATGTTTCAGAGAGTACATTAAAAGGAAGTGAAGTCACAGGGGAGTGTCAGATAAAGAGAAAAGGAAGGAGTAGAGCGGCCACAGATCACAACTCCAAGAAGTAAGAGACACTAAGCCATGTAGAGATCAGGGTTGTGGCAGAGCTTAGAGCATGCTGGTTTAAGATCTCAGGATACATGCAGTTATAGGAGAGCCAACAGCCAGCCTGGATCCAGGGAAGTAGATACCTGGACTGTAGAAAAAGGAAGCTTTTTGGAGTTCAAGGGACCAGAGGTTCTTATGCTATGGCATTAGATGTGTCTTAGTCATCTATCTATATAAAAGGCTAAGTGACCATTCAACTGGTACATATGACGCACACTGACTACCAGAGGGCAGATGCAGGAGCTGCCGAGCTGTGGTGACTTAGCAATGGAGGTTCACAGATGTTGTACCCAGAATCAGAGAGAAAGGAGCCTGATTCTTCATGGGACCACATGATTTCACCTTTGGCTGTGGGTTATGTTGCTGCTGGGCACTATTGGCCCCAAATCTGGTTTACTGCCAAGCTGTGATGACTTGGCAGTGGTGGTTCTCAGTTGATGCATCCCAGAACCAGAGAGGAGGGAGCCCAATTTTTTCTAATTAATTTCCTTTCAATGTGCATGAATTCATGCACTGGGCTACTAGTAGTGACATAAGTTTCCTGGGGTAAAGGCAGGAAGTGCACTAGAGAAGCAGACAAATGGGTATCATTCCTTAGTGAACTAGGGGTGATGAGAGCACAGAGTGAAGTGGAGGATGGGGGCAGAGAGTGTTGGTATGCAGCCACACAAAGCAGATTTGAAACAAGATGGGGATAGTTGGCCTGGGTTTTCTAGAAAACCATAACCTAGTGATATAAACAACTAGAGGGTTGATAAAAAGAAAAGTTTTTTTGTGTTTTTTGTTTTGTTTTGTTTTTTATCATGGCGACCTGTCTAAAACCTTTTCTTTAAGTTTCAGATAAAAGAAAAGGGATGGAGTGTTTTCCTATAGAGTGGAACACAGAGGAACCTCACTGTAAGAGTCTGACCCTACTTTTGCTGTTTGACAGCTGACAGCTTTTAACTCTCCCCGTGCCCTTAATGACCTTCATCTGGGCATGTTAATAAAAAAGCCTGGATGTTTCTTCTTTTGACATCGGCAGAAGATTCAAACTCAGAAAGTCCCTGTCCTCAGCTACCTTCATTGTAGCCCCACACCCTAATCACAATAAAAACCCAACACTAGTCTCCTCTCCTTGTTCTCACAAGCCATTTTCTGGCCAGCTTGGGAAATCTGCCCTGCTCTCCCCTAAAAGCGTTGTTATGTACATAATCAACCTTTTCATACCTTCTGTGTGGCATCCTTAGTCCTGACATCTGATCCAAATTTGGGGTCAGGGGTCCATCCTGTTTCTGCAATGTGCCCACAAAATCTCACTGACCTCATTGGGTTATATTAGTCTTTACCTTATGCTCTCATTTATGTTAATTTATATCTTTGATGCTCATTATAGTCTAATATTTATTATAATTGACTATGCATGTACCTATTACTCTCATTAAGATTCTTGAGGTTAAAATTGTATTTGATGGAACTTTATGTAAAAAGCTTAATAAATATTTGATTTATTGAAATTTTCAGGAGGTACAAGGGCAGAGTGGCATTTCCTTGGAGAACTGAAATAGCAGTTTTGATCTGAAGCTTTAAAAACACCCCCTGAATGAATTCTGTCTCTCCTGGGATCTCAGAGTTCATGATACAGTTCAAATCATGATCTAAAAACGGTAAAGAACAGTATAAAGATCCTTTAAAAAGATTAATTTCTTCCAAGCTGCTTCTACTCCCCTCATGGAATTATGAAACAGAAAGCTTACTTGAAGATCCCTGAAAGTTCATTCATTTTCTGTAAGAGCTATAAGAATGCTCATAAAACCAGTTTTGAATAGAAACCCACCCATATGTTTTATGCTGTTTTTCAGGCAGTTAGCCTAATTAAGCCTCCTAGGCAGGTTAGAGTCCCCCTGTGGAAAGTAAATTTAGTTTAAATACAGAATTATCTCAAAAATCTATGAGCTTTTGATTGATGCCCCAGTTAATTTTGACAATTGAAGTGGCTTCCTGCTTATCCTCACTTTAGGAAGATGAATAATTATGGAAATGACCTCATTAACTCCTTGATGCCAGTCACTGGAATTTATAGAAGCTATTATGCCGAAAGTCAAGGCCTAGGAGGGAAAAATAATCAGTCTATGAGACACATTTGCTTCAATTTTTTTGTCTTGTTTCTCTTCACTGTCATATCTGCAGGCACTGCCAAAGATATTAAATTGTGTGTCTAATGACATAAGAGGAAATTAAGAAAAAAAATCTCCATTCAGATGAACATGGTACTCATCGATACCAGGACCCCTTACATCTCAAGATTTTTTTTTTTAATCTCAGGTTGAAAACAGATTTCATCCTCTGTGCTCTCATATCATTTCAGTCCAAATGATCAAGCCCTCAGTCACCATAAAAGAGTCTTTACTCTGAAGAAAGAGGTACTTTATGAGCCATGTAAAAGAAAAAATAACAAGTACGTGTAATTTAGGAGATAACAAAATATTTCTTAGCATTAATTTCAATTACACTGAGTGGGCAGATTATTATGACCATCTACCACTTGTAGGCAAATTAGCCGTGCACTGCATCATATGGGATATGGAAGCCGAAGGCCTGTTCGAACACCTTTGCTGTCCGCAGTTACCAAGATAAAACGTCTCCAATTTGCACAGGAACACAAGAATTGGACAGTTGAGCATTGGAATAAAGCCATGTTGTCCAATAAATTACATTTCCATTTGCATCATGCAGATGGCAGAGTGAGAATTTGGCGGAAACAGCATGAAAGCATGCACCCTACATGAATGAATACATCCTTCAAGCTGGTGGGGGCAGTGTTATGGTTTGGAGCATGTTTTTCTGGCATGATATGAACCCTTTAATTCCTGTTGAACATCTGAATAGCACAAAATACCTAAGTTCATCCTATCATATTGATGGCATATGAGATATGGAGATGGCTTCTTCCAACAAGACAATGTGCTATGCCACGGTGCTTGTATTGTGCAGGAGTGGTTTCAAGAACATGAGGGAGACTTTACCTTGCTTAGGTGGCCCCCACAATTGCCAGATCTCCATCCAATTGAGCATTTGTGGGACGAATTTAAAAGAGCCATCAGCAGCTGGTTCCAACAACCATCAAATCTCACAGAACTGGACAGTGCTCTTCATCAGGCATGGTGACAGACTCCTCCCATATCATTTCAACACCTTGTAGGGTCAGTGCCAAGAAGAATCGCAGTATTGAAGGCAAAAAGTGGCCCAATGAAGTATTGATGGGATGGTCATAATAATTGGGCCACTCAGTGTAGTCTAAAGAGGGGATCCAATAAGAAACTCAACCAAATGGTGCAACTGGGTTTATATAACTCACAGCTTACAGGTTGATTTGTCAAGTTTAAATTACTAAAAGTACAGTGGTACCTCAAGATACGAGTGCCCTAACATTCGAGATTTTTGAGATACGAGCCGTCGAGCGAGCGATTTTTGCTTTGAAATACGAGCAACATTTGAGATAGGAGTAATCGCATGGATCGGCCGGCTGCACACGACCCACCAGTTTACCGCGACTCCAGCCTCTCATAGTTTCCCACGCCTCAAGGTTACGGGACGAATTAAACTCGTATCTCGAGGTACCACTGTACTCCAGATATCTTTATTCATCCTTAACTTGTAACATATAAAAATTTCACTCATTTTATGATTTTGAGAAAGGAAGGTGCATTACAGGGAAGATGATTGAAATAAGTACTCTCACATATCACTTATGACCCTCAATTTTCTCTTTTAAGAAATATCAATAATAATACTATCCTATAGAGGTCCAGGGCTGATATCAAGTAATTTTAATGCATGTGAAAGTACTTTTTAAACAGAAAAATTACTTACCAGTAAATTGATATTTGTTACGTAGAACAAACACTAGGCAGATCTGTCCATTAAATACATGAATCACTGAACATGCCACTAAGAAAAAGGAAACAGTTTTGAAGTAGAATTTAAAAGATTTAACCTTTTAAACTTCACTCTAAGAACAAGTCATTCACCTTCTCAGAGTCTCATCTCTAAAGAGGCTAGGATCCAAATTTTTCCCCTCTCTGAACCCGTGCCTTTTATCCTAGTGGGATCTTCTGGGGTTTTGGCAAAGGGCTTGATTTGCTCAATAAAATGACACAGAAATAATGATGTGCCAGGTCTGAGCCCAGTTCTCTACAGGCCTTGCGTGCTTCCAATTGCCCTCTTGTACCCCTGTCATCACTTTGAGAAAATATCCAGACTCCCCTGCTGGTAGATGAGAAACATGTGGAGCAGAGCCCAGCTGCCCAATGTGCCCCAGCCCAGTCCATCCTAACTCAGCCAACAGCCCGCGAACACCCAGTCATGTGACTAAGCCCAAGTGAAAGCAGCAGAGCTGGCTAGTTCACCACAGATTCATGAGCAAGAAATGCTTATTGCTCTTTGTCACTGAAATGGTGTGGCTGTTTGTTAAATAGCCATATCGTGGTGATAGGGAACTGATACAGTCACCAGCCTCTCGGGTAAAATCATAACATAGAAATACAAGTGAGGATTGTATATCTCAAATAAATTCATATGAGTAAAAATTGTTTTATAAATCATAAAAAACTTTCAAATGTATGATTAATAGAGTTATCTGGATGATTTATTATATTAAAAGTCAAAGTTTAAAAAAGCCTATAACAAGTAAGTGTAATTTGGTATATATTTCATTGTGCAGTTTTATACAATTTAGTAATTTATTTCTTCATGTATGAAAAGTCCAGAAATACTTCAATCCCAGAATTCCAGTAAAAAATATTAAAAAATTGCCTATACAGTTATTTTATGGGACTGTAACATCGTTTTTGGATTGGAAATAGAAGAATAATTCTAGAGAATAATTACAACCATCTTATAGATCCTTAAGCAAGAGTGCATGTAAATCACTCCAAACAGTTGTCTATCATTCTTCTTAAAAAGTCATCTTGGAATAGAGTCTACATTTACTTGTTAATTATGTTGTGTTTAACAATTCTTTCTTTAGAAATATTACCAACTCATAACTTTAATTTCATCTGAATGCATGTATGATATAATTTTTTTTTCAATTTCAAATTAGAAACTAAAATGGCTAACTGAATTCGCACTACAATTCTTTTACATATACTTCAGGACAACTAGCCTTTTAGTCTTTAGGCTTAAAACTAGCTGATTTTATTTTCATTATGAGAACATATATTCAAATATGTAAATATATATAGTTATTAATCAAGAAATATTTTAATATTCTATCATAAAACCTCAAATTTCCAGTTCTTGAGTTTTTAATCTATAAAATGGAGATACAAAGCTTCCAATCCTGGAGGATTTCCCTCAGATATTCCAGCATGCCCCTAAGCATACTCAATCTTCCCTGTTCAATTAGTTTTCTAAGCACAGTACCAGCTCTGACAATTACAGCGAATGAGATTCTCTAAACAAATGAGGAAAACCAATGTGTATACCCAGAAAAAAAAAGTGCTGGGAATTTTGAAGCAGATCTGGTGGCCAAATAGCAAAACTCAAGCCCCCTCCCACAGTTATGATTCATGAACCACCATCAATGCCTTCTCCTCTTGCTCTGACATGCCCCTGGTAACCTCAGGGCTGCTTATTGGCTGTTACTACCTTAAGAACATTTTTCAAAGAGATACTCCAATAGTTACAATGAGGGATTTTGCCTAATGAAGGCAAGAAGAGTTAAATAGAGTATTTCTCTGTTTTCACTGCAGAGCATGAGACTAGTTAGGGTTCTAACAAAAGCATGTAAACAACTGTGTTGAGCTGGAATTGAATTGTATTTAAAATTACATTCAACTGGTTAATGGCTTGCCTTATTTAAAATAGAGTACCTCTAAGAAATACAAGTGAGAATTATGTTTCCAAAAATTATTTAGCTTGCTCTGGGCAACAGTACAAGAATTCATAGAAGTAGTAGAATTGTGTTTTAATGAATCATACAGAACATCAAAACTGCTTCATTGCATTAGAATTTCACTTAAGCAGAGAATTACAACTACTGGTATATCGAAAAGGATGTTTTTCTGGAGTTTGGATTGTTGGATTTTCTTTTATTATTTTTGCTAAAATACATAAGGCAAACTCTTCTCCACCATCTCTCTTCTCCCTTAATACCGGAAGTATTTTGAGTCAAAGTCTGTTATATGTTAGGTCTGATCAAATAATTGAATCAATACCCCTTCCTTGGAACTGACCGTTAGGCCACTTCACAGCAGATATTCCCTTTTGCTTAGACCACATTCTACTTGCTAAGACCAATATCTCTCCCTCCAGACCTTCCCAAGGTCTGGACCTGCATAGGGAATTCTACTCCCTGAAATAGCTTGCCTAGAGTCACTTAAAAGCCTCTGACTCCCTGTCTTTGGGACTGGTGCCATTTGGGGGCTCAGCCCACCTGGTATCCAGATGACCTAAGTAAATTTATAATTCTTTTCCTCTTTGGCCGCATGCATTCCTCCTTCAGCAACCCTAACAGTAAGTGCCATGTAATATCTGAAAAATAGAAATGTCAGTTTTTATAACATTTGTCGGTGTTCAATGCAGATCCTTATCTGCATTGATATCCCCTAATCTTCTCATAAGT
This sequence comes from Lasiurus borealis, assembly GCA_004026805.1. Classification (NCBI taxonomy): domain Eukaryota; kingdom Metazoa; phylum Chordata; class Mammalia; order Chiroptera; family Vespertilionidae; genus Lasiurus; species Lasiurus borealis. Next base: position 16,362 of record PVJN01033704.1, on the reverse strand, counting down.
TCCAAATGTCTCCCTCTGCCTCTGCCTCTGTGGATGAAGACATTTACCTTTCTGGACTTCAGTTTCCTCACCTGTAAAATGAAGGCATTAAATAATGAAATATGCTTTATGGTCCCATACAGCTTCAATAGCCTGTGATTCTAGCACCCCCTCGGTGATGTAAAAATTACCTCATACCCAAAATGACAAAAATATGTCGTTAGGTGTTTTACAACTCTGATTATTCTCAGTTATTTCCACTTTTGATAGCCACCACAGATCACTCAGAGTTACTCAGAGTAACAGTTGATTTCTTATCCTTCTGTCAATTCAAAAGCCACAGTATTCCGCAAATGCCACTTTCCTTTACATCTTCTTTGATGAAACCTACTAGGTAGCCAGTGAAGGGGCGCAGAATACGTGACCCCGAAACATGCCACGTTGGCATATGAATTATTTGAAAATGGAGGCAATAAAGACCTGGCAGACTCAAGAAAAACTTCTACATCTGCCTTAACTACCTAAAAGAATTTAGCTAAAAAGCCTGGCTTAGAGAGAGAGGGAGAGAGCAATTACCAGAGATATATTTTTTTCTGAATGGCCTATCTGTATGGCAGAGCAAACATCTAATTACCAAACATCTGCTCTTCTTATTGTCCTGTGAATTACACTCTCCTTCCCTTGACGTCCCAGGCTCCTGTCCCGTTCCTTAGCTCAGAATAGCAGATAAGCCTCAACTGCCCACTTGCCCCATAAAAATATGAGACCCCTCTACATACAAAATTAAATCTGGTTTTCTCCTGTTACTTTGTTTTATATCAGTTTAATTATTAGACCAGCCAAATAACCTAGAAGAGGAGAGGAAATTTTTTCTTTACCAACACCAACATTGCTTAAGGTTTTAGATATTGTCAACATAAGAAACGTTCAAATCTGTAGAGACGTTTTATGAGTTTATTTGAGCCAAACCAATGACAATTTGGGGAAGCAAAACCTCAGCAAATTGAGGAAATGCTCCAGAGAATGGCACTTTTACAATTTAGTTTATTTTAGGTGGAGGCTTAAGGACAATTACAAGAAATTCATTGATAGATTAGGGAGGTGGGAGAAAGCAACATGGGGAAATCTCTGAGATTGGATAAACAGTAAACCAGAGAGGCAAATACCTCTTTTACATTGGTGAGTATAGAATAATTAACAGTGAACAGCACACAGAGGTGGTATCCGGGAGAATAAGAGAACAATCAGTGGGTCTATGGTCTCCATAGATTATGCTTTGAGGAGTCTGGAAGAAGTATGTTCCAAAAGTATGTTATCATAGATGCAAAAAGACAACAGAGGAGCTGTTATGATAAAGACTGACCTTTGTCAAGGAAGACAGCAGCCTAGAATATGACTACCTGCCATACTTGTTTTTATAAGTTAACCTGGTACACAAAATTCATGCACATTAAACAGGGATTAATTAGAGGAAATAATTTAATATTGCTGTTTGCCCTTTCTCTAAAATAGAAGTGTCAGAGATAAAAGAGGTCCCTGGCCTGATGCTGGTATAGGGGGCATAGCCTGAAGTCCTCTATCAAGCCCTACCTGGTGGGGGACATGGCCTGAGGTCCCCCAGCCTGGCATTGTGGTCAGGGGGGCAACCTGAATTCCCCTAGCCCAGCACCAAGATGGGAAGCACGCCATGAGGTTTCCCATCAAGCCCCGTCAGGCATGGGGCATGGCCTCAGGTCCCCTGGCCTGGTGCCCATGTGTGGGGCGTGGCCTGAGGTCCCCCAGCCTGATGGCAGAGATTCCCTGTCAAGCCCTACTCGGGTGGGGGAGAGCATAGCCTCAGATCCTTGCTGATTGCCCATTAAGGCTCCTTATGGGAACTTGGCTTCAGCTGTGGGTGCAGCCATCTTTGTGATGGAGTGATGGTCAATTAGCATATTCCCTCTTTATTAGATAGGATAACTTTTCATTTCAGATCATCCTGTGTGCTTATTTGAGTTCTTTAAGTGTGTAAGACTGCCATGCAGGCCTCACCCGAGCTTGTCAGGTTTAGTATGTGGCCTCTCTTTTTCATCTACAATATAAAGGAGTAAACAAATAAACAAACAAAAATGTGTTTTCTGCTTTCATCAAGCTCAGAATCTAATGGGGATGAAGCCAAAATTGGGGTTTGAGTCTGAGTTTGTTCTCTCTGGAAAATGAAGAATGAAGTCACTGACAAAAATGGTTAGCGGAACCAAAGTTTATTGAAAGAAGCCAGTCCTGGAAAAGGGGCAACTGGGGCTCCATCTTACAGCTGGGTGTAGCTCAGCATCCAGGTAAATAGGAGTCTATTAGCCAATGTGTAAAGTCTGTTAGTCCATGGCCATAAGCCACGGGCACAGGGGAGCATGTCTCCTGCCATCAACCCAAGAATCTAGCTCACGGGTGAGCAAGAACAAGAAAAAGTGCTAGCTTTTTAATTTAGGGGGTTGAGATAGCCTTATTAGCTCCTGAATGGTCCTTTCAAAGAATTTTGCCTTAGCAACATCCTTGGGATTGGCTTATATATCATACTGCCTTCTGATTGGTTATTTGCAAGCTGCCTGCCTGTTTTAGTAACATCCATACATTTTAAAGCTCACTTCTCAGGTGTACTTCCTTCTTTCCCCACCCAGTTGAGTTGTCTTAGTAACTTTACCTAATTGGGTACCCCGGTTCTATTCCCATCCCCCAACCCCCATTCCCTATGGTCCCCATCTCTGTCTACCTAGATTCCCTCTGTCTCCTTAGGGAGAGATGGATTAAAAAAAAACAGTAAAGATGTAATACAACATGTGTTACAAAATGACTAAGGCAGAAATAGCATCAACTCTATGCTATATTCACTCACTTATTCCACATTAGATGTTCCTTGTGTCCTGAGATCACCAAACACTGAGTTTGGCATTAGATACAATGAATAGGCATTGAACTGAACTTGAGTTTGTAGTGAAAACATTTTTAAAATATGTTTTTATTGATTTTTAGATAGAGAGGAAGGGAATGGGAGAGAGAGAGAAACACTGAACCTTTTGGTCAAAGGGGCGACACTCAATCCACTGAGCCACACCAGTCAGGTAAATAAAAAAACTTTTTTTTTTAAATATTTAAGCTTTCTGCTTCTGAAAACAATAGCAATACTTATTTACATGGCATTGGGAAATGAAGTGAGATGTCTATAAAATACTGATATTTTATATTGGCAATAAACAGGTTTTATCAGATGCCATTGTTGTTGCTTTTAATGAATATTGGTAAAAGTCTTGCAATAGTTGAACTCCTGAAAATATGACCTGGTGAAAACATTTATTTAAAAGATATTTTTAAAAATTTTAATAGAATTCAGTACAATATTGTTATTCCGGGCTACCTATGGAGATGTGGAATGTTCTTGTTATATCAAACTAGACATTTCTATGGTGTTCATTAAAACCAGAGTCTATTCAAGGAAAATTTAAATATTTCTAATAGATTTTAAGACAAAAAAGGATCAAAATTTACTTTACAATGAGCCATTTAAAAATAATCATCATCAAATTCAGGAATAGAAGGGAATATTAACATATCATAATAGAGAAGCCATCAGCCCACTTCAAGGGTTATGATGAAAAGAACTTAAAAATTTTTTGGCCCTGGCTGGTTTTGCTCAGTGAATAGAGCATCGGCCTGCAGACTGAAGGGTCTCAGGTTCCATTCTGGTCAAGGGCATGCCCGGGTTGTGGGCTTGATCCCCAATGTGGCATGTGCAGTAGGCAGCCAATCAATAATTTTCTATAATCATTAGTGTTCAAGCTCTCTCTCCCTCTTCCTTCCTCTCTAAAATCAATAAAAATATATTTTCTAAAAAAAAATCTTTTGATTTAACCTTTTATTTTACCAATGAGACCCATAGAGAAGAAGTGACTTTCCAAATGTGTCACAAAGTGTTGGGAGAGCAAGCCTCAAGCTTCAACTTCCAGTAGTCCCTGCCTCACAAAGGAAAATTACTTCAGTCCACCACATTCTAAGGCTTTTCTGAAGTACATGCATATATGCTTCCATAGTTTCCTTTCTTGAAATAAATACATAACATTAAAGAATGACTTTCTATTATTACCCAAGTCATCTGTTAGGGTATTTAAAGCTTCTCTTGAATTTCATTCCTATATGGCAAGCTTAGTGAACCATTTTTCTGATCAGCCTTTTATGCAGTGGTCCAGCACAGGTTAATCAACTCTATACACTCTTGATTATGCAGCATTGCTAGAGACTAACTCCCCTAAAGACCAAAAAATTAACACTGAGTGACATATGCCTTTTTTTCCACATACTAGTCTTGAGGAGAAACAGGGAAGCAAATGGGCTTTAATACAGACACTGGATCCACAGGTGAAAGAATCCAATCCAATGCTGACAAAAGGAAAACATCAGAACAGGTAGGTAAGCCACAACCTACAAAGAACATCCTAACCACCTTGACAATTGAGCTTTCACATCTACTCCAGGGAAATTCAACAGCCCATTAGGGGAGCAAGAAGCAGAGGTCATGAAGGAAAACTCTATGGCCGGTAAAGAAGAAATGATAAGACAGTTTCAGAATCATCATTACATGTGACATTTGGGGATTTTATGATGAGGAAATATGAGAAATCACAAAAGTAATAAGTCTTACTCCCATATAGCTGTGAGGAAAATAAGGCCACTTCATAAAAGTTTTTCTTTATGATACTTACCTTTCTGAAATACCAAAGAATTGCCCTGGCTGGTGTGGCTCATTTGGTTGGAGCATAGTCCATTACACCAAAAGGTGGTGGGTTTGATTGCTAGTCAGGGCACATACCCTGGTTGGCACCCAATTGATGTGTTTTTTTTTCTCTTACTCCCTTCCTCTCTCTCTCAAATTAATAAAGAAAAAAAATAGTTAAATCAATTACATACCAAAGAACCTCTTCAAAAATAATATTTTGAAAAAAGGTTAACTTGCATTTGTGTTGCTCAGTGAAATGAGAGTTGTTTTATGCTCTGTGTGTGTGACCCCCACAGGAGAGAAAGGACACAAGAAGTCTGCACACGGATTTCTCCTGATTCTGCCTGAACAAGATTCCCTTGTTGATCTGGCTGTGTATTCTTACTGAGTTGCTGTAATAAATCTTAACTGTGAGTGTGATGCTGAATCACTTCTAGCTAATCATCGAAGGTGTAAATGGTCTTGGAAATCCATGACACAGATAAGGCAATACGAGAGTGAGGGGATCCCTTGACAGGAGAATGAAAATACACAGGAAGAGTAGAGACACTTCTGTGGGTAGACCTGGAAGCCAAGAGATTTACTGGAGTTACACAGACCTGGTCATCTAAACCCAAGGTACAAAGCCAGCACCTATTGCTATGGAATTCACTGATACAAAGAGCAAGACTACACCTCCAATAAAGTAGTGTTTATTCACCATCACTCAAAAGGAGGAGTGGAGGCTACCTGAGCAATTGAAATATAAACCCCAAAACTTTCCAAGAGAGCTAAAATTATAGGAGAGAAATGAGCTTTTCTTGGCTGAAACTCTGCATACTCATTAGCAGCACAAAGAGGCAAATTTATTCAAACCTACCTCCCTAAAACAAATGTCATCTTTCCCGGGGGAGTAAATGGTGTTGAACTATATATAGGGGACACCATTTAAAATCCCTTTTTCAGAAAAATTCCTTTACACACTTCTGTGCATCAGATATATTTGTAACCTGGAGAGCTGCTGAACTTCATTTCATAAGTGATGGCTAGCTGATCCCTTGGGTCTTAGCCTGATACCATGTTGGACAATCTATGCATATACTATGCAGTTTATGTTTTGCAGTCTCTTAATGATATCTACTTGATGGCAAATTTATTTTGCTCTCTTAATAATCCAGCTCATTTCTTGTCCAAGACACATAAGCTTTCTTTAAACACTTCTACTATATAGAGCTTTTCAGCAAGAAACTGACCTCCCTATACACATACTCACATTTACACGCAGCTACAAATCTCTACCATCAGGAGAGATTTGGAATCAGAAAGCACTTAAGGAGGGTTGGCATCACCCTTCCGAAATTGTTAAGAGCGAGGCAGTTAGAGCTAGAATGGTGACGCTTGCAGCATGAAAAAGACCTAGGAGTCCAATGCTCCCATCTCAGTAGTAACAGGGTTGTTACCACAAAGGGTGGGGCTAATGCCATGCCAATGGGGAAATACCTTTTCCACACATTCTAATACATCAGTTTTTCTTGGGGGAAAAAATAGATGTGCAAACTGAAAAAAAAATGTGCTCTATTTTTAGGTAGCTGGGAGGAAAAGTGAATGTAATTAAGGTCACAGCATCATCTTTACCCACAGGGCTGCAGCCTGCTAATACCCCTCCCCCACCTTTGGATCATCAAACTCAGTACTGTGGAACTGCCTGTGTCTTCCTCCTCCCATTCCATCCCCAAATTCACATGTTGAATTCCTAACCCCTAATGTGATTATATTAGAAGATAGAGCCTTTGGGAGGTAATTAGACTTTGAGGATAGAACCCTTATAGAAAAGATTAGTATCCCCTAGAAGGGATATAAGAGCTTTCTTCCACTCTCTGCTCTCTGTCATGTAAGAACACCATAAGCGAGTGCTACCTACAACCCAGGAAGCAGGCTCTCATCAGCTATCGAATCTGCCTTGATCTTGAACTTTTTAGCCTCAAAAATTTTGAAAGAAAAAAAAATGTTTGGTGTTTAAGCCACTGACCATGGTATTTTGTAACAGCAGCCTGCACTGACTAAGACATCCTGATCAAAACAGGAGTATCAGTCTCTTACCCTCACAAGCTATTAGAATGTTCAGAAAGAGACAAAACCTTCCCCTTCAGTGAGAAGTGAAATTCCCCAGGAGATGGCAGGTTACCAGGCTCCAAGGGTCGGAAAACAAATTTCTGGAGAAAGAAGAGACATTTGAGAAAAAAGAAACAGAAGAACTGAAAGGACATGTACATAGCTCACACTTTCATAAACTATCTACCTACCTTCAAAATGCCTCCTTCCCATTACAAATCTCTATTAGTGCAGGGTAATTGGTTCTGAGGAAAACTAGTGAGTCAGGACATAAATTGGATGGAAAGGCTGAGAATTTTCCAACCACCTTATAAAAACTTTGCAGGTGAGAATTGGAAGGATTTCCCGGCCCCCAACTGAGATTACTCTAGGTACCACTGTAACAGCACAGATGCCCAATAACAAAAACGATGCCTCCTGGAACACAGACATAAGACAAGTCTGGTGGGATTGGAAGTTTCTAGAAATCAGAAATCATGCTTATTCATTTTAGGATGCCATTTTCTACCCAAGTCAGGTATGCAGTAGATACTTAACAATTTGTTATTGAAGATTGAGAGTTGATTCCCGTATCTAGAATGCTGACATCTCTACCTCTACCTTGGTTTGTTAAAAGGGTATCATTTGTAAAAGGGGTACTTGTAAAGTCTTTGCAAACTTTTCTCTAATTCTCTTATCTATAGTCTCTTTCACCTGAGAGTGCACATTGCGTTTTATTTTTCTTGGTGGTAAATAACTTAATCAAGCTTGAAATAAAGACATTGTTTATTTTATTCTCATTCTTTTCATCACCTTAGTCCATCCTTGACCTTATATTAAAGCTCCTTGAATATCAGATACATCTTTCTGCCCATAAACTCTTCTATGTTTGTATCATAATATTGCACATTTTTCTATTTCTTTCCACCGACAACTTAAATCTCTTCATTTATGAACATTCTTACTGTTTTTGAAAAGATCTATTTATGTGCTGGATGGATATGCTCATTTTATCTACTCACCTGATGTTACACCTCGGGTTGAACTGGATATACTCTGTGGGGATCCTACGGATAAAGGGTGACTCACTAGATAACTCATTAATCCGCATCAGCCAAAACACTTCTGACTTCTCAATTGTAATATGAGATTTTAAAACCTTCATCCTTATTTATTAAGCATCCACTATGCCCAGGGAACCTAATAAAAGAGACTACACTCAAAGAGCTTAAAAATAAGACCTCCACTTGCAGTAAGGGGACATGGTGGCAACTCATCTGGGATTATTCCATTTTAAGTGCTTTGCATATTAAAAGCTTCCAATTGTATATGGGTTCAGATGCACAATTTGTAAGAAGGATGGCAAATCATTCCTAAGGGAGGAGTCGTACCCTAGTGACAGAGAAGTACCAGGATTAGAGAGCCCTCAGCTGGAGCGGCCTAACAGAGGGCGAAAAGGAAGATAATGTTAGAGGTTAGTGCAGAGTATTAAAAGTTTTGCAGGGGAAATAAGGCCTTTTCCTTTGCAGAAATACAACCACGTTGTACACATCAAGACAAATACTCTAAACACCTCCTTGTGTCATCTACAAGAAGAATCTGCTCAGTTTATATTCACACTGAGTACAATAACCTTTATTCAGGTCACAAAGTTCCACACATTCAAACCATGACCAGACTCCTAAACAGGCATGTATTTTTTGAAAATCCTCATTTGTTTACTCCAGACAATGAGGCAGATTCTATCCTTAGCTACTCATATGAAATCAAGTCAAGAGTGCCAGCTTTAATTACAAAACTGATTCATTGAAAAATCTCTCTTAGAATTGAGAATTCATTTGTTTCACTGGCTCTATTTCCCTTGTTTCTTTCCACTTACATGAGTGGGGCATTTCTGGTTTTCTCTTGCTGTGGGATGACTTAATTAAACCCAAGGTGAATGTTCTCAGGTAATCAACACCAGAGGTACAAACACTAAATAATCCTAATAAGAAGCATCCATGATGAAGTCATAGTTTTTCAATACACAACCTTTTGGTTTCCTTTTCAACTTACAGCTTAAAGAAGATCAATTACTTTTATTGTTTCTCCCCTATTTGTTTCATAGTCATAGAAAGAGCTCAAGGGAACAATAGAGAACATATAATACAATTCATTCATTTCATGGATAAGATAAAGGCATTTAATAGCAGGGCCAGGTCCCGTGACCCTAGACCTGGTTTCTTGTTTCCTTATTCACCTCCTCCCTGCTCTGCAATGCTCCTAAGGGGGAAATCTTGAGCTCTATTTCAGGCTCACCTTTCGAATGCAGCTTCCAAAGACAACAGTGACTAGAAGTCCCATATAAACCATGCCTGAATGACTTGGAATGTGCCAATGGAGCTTCATATAGAAGGTTTAATTCTGAAGTCCATATTCATATTCAGTAGAGTTTCTTAGGCAAAAACATCCCTTACCAAGAAACTAATGAATCCGGATTATCAAAATCCAGCTCCCAATAACTTGAAAACACATTTATCCAAGAGATTTAACATAGGTATCTGATTCCCTGTTAATTACCTCCTAAATGCACCTACATGCTTATAGAAAAAAATATTAAAGTTTCAGTTAAAACTCCAGGACAGCATGTGGTATTTGTAAAACATAACTTCTGATGAAATGCTATTTTCTATTTTCTCAAATATAATTTGCAGCAGTGCTGAAACAAACTTTCTAATTGCTATGGAGAGTCTAAGTTTTTCATGTCCTTAAATTTAATTCAGAGAGTAGGAAGCAAACAACTAAAACGAGATATATTTAAAAGATGCAGATTTCTATTCTGTTTCTGTAATATTTTTCTCGAAATAAAGCATCTTGTGTCAGACTCAAGAATTAGTACTGACTTTAAAAGGCATTATTTTACTGCTGAGTAGTGAAATAATGTTCCAGAAAGAAATAAAATCATGTGATAAGTATAACAAAAGTAAATCAGACTTAGCATTAAAATCTCTTTTAAAATGCTCTAAGTGATAGAAATGTTTTCTTGTTTATTTATGCTTCTGTTTTTGAGTTAAAATGAAAATTGTTTCCATTAGTAAGTATTCTATAAATAAAATACACACATTTAATTCAGATATAATATTTCAGAATGACTAACTTTGTGGTATACATTATTAGTATCCATTAAATATAATGAAAGGTAGCAGAATATGCCACCCCAAAATATCTCTCTTGGCATAAGGACTATTATGAGTTTAAAGCAATTAAAAAGAAGCAGCTACCAGATAACAACAGTAACAACAATTTAAAAATAAAATGCTCTCTGCCCTTTATCTATTTGTCTAAAAGCAGGACATAAAATTTGAAAAGGTATCCACCCCTCCTCCTCTTTCTACCTAAAGGACAGAAGGTATTCACTGGGGAAAACTCTAGAATCTTATCAGCCCATAACAAACCTTACCCACCAGCCCCATATTGCATTCGTTCACCCACATATTTGTCCTCCCACAATTTGCCACACTAGCAACTCGAGGTCCTTTCCCTTTGTCTTGTTGTTTTTCTAAAAATGTACTGACCTTTGGTTAAGATGCTCTGTAGCCCAAGTTTTAACCACCCCTTAGGTTTACTCAGCACTGAGTTCCCCCTTGTGTCTGTGCAATGCAGGATGTTAATCAACTTCTATTTGTTTTTCTCTTGTTCATCTGCCTTTTCGCACTCTAATTTACTAAGCTCCAGCTGGAGAGCTTAAAATGGGTAAAGGGTAAAAGAAAATGCTTTTCTCCCCTACAATAAACTCATAAATATTTATTTACAAAACAACAACCTTGAAAACTTAAAGAGTTTAAGCCTCTTAAAGTCATGTTCCTACTTGCATTTGCAGGATCTGGCCCCGTAACTAACACAGAGTAGGTGCTTAATAAAAATGTCTCTGTGAATATAAAAGTATGCATACTTTTTGTATTAATCAATATCCTCAATGATGAATGCAAAACAGGCAAGGTAAGTTTAAGTAGAAATGTGATTCACTGAATGGCGTTAGATAACTTCTAGAACTCCCATGAGACAAGAAAGTCAGCCTTCAAGGCTCTGTAGCCAGAAACAACTTCCAACCCATAGAGTGGGACTATTCCTGGGACCAACCCTAGGCCACTTTCACTGAATGCAACTGCTGATGTGTCACGGGGTAGCACTGGTCCCTGAACTTATACACCAAGATGTTCATTATTCTTGATATTTCTTGCCAATGCAATTAATAGCTACTAACACACAGAACTCACATTGTACTTTCTACCCTCTCCCCCTAGTGCAATAATCACTAAGTCTATGATCTGCTTCCTAGGTGAGAGTTTTTACCAAATATTTCCTTCATGAATATGACATCTCACCAGGATTTCAGCTTTTGTCTCCTTATCACCAATCAATGGACCGTTAAACCAAAACCACACAATTTAGAGTTTTATTACAGCAGTACCCCAATTCTGGTAACGAATTTCAATACCAGTCAAGATAGACTAAGTTGAGTTGCAATAACCAAAAAGAAAAAGGCAAAAAAAATAACAGTGACCTAACACAACAAAAAATATCATTTTTCATTTATTTTCTTCATATTCAGCTGAAGTCAGCCCATTTTATTCACTCAAGGATCCACAGAAGTGCCTTTGTGTGTACGTGGTGGTTGTGGGGCAGGGGAAGGTGGGTGGGGGTAGAGGGAATGGACAGTTTCCTTCTAACCTTCAGAGTTCTGGTTGGCCTAACGCTCAAATTGACATGCCATACATTAGCAGGAGAAAATAACTACATGTATTCACTATTTATATAGAGAATTTCAGAAGAATACGAACCAGAAGAATCTAAGCCAATCCTTTCCATGGCTAAAAACACACAAAAATAAGCACATTTGCCTGTTATAGAAGGAGTCACCTTAGTAAAGAGTTAACTGCTCAAGCTAAGTTAAGACAAATCATTGACATTCTTCTCTCCATTGTGTGCACACATGTCTCATAAAAATCAATGAAAGCCACGTCTGTGTAAGGCAGAGCAGAATGCAGCTAATTCCAGCTCTGACTTGCTTTCCCTTCCAGGGCTCATCACCCCGCCTGTGGCTCAGGAACAGGAGGCCATGTGATGAGTACAGCAGCTCAAGCCAATTTCTGGATGGCGTGCCCTCATCACTCTGTTCTCTGGCTTATTAGGCAGCGGAGAATTCTTAAGGTTCTGGATGCAATCATAACTGGAGCAGAACTCCAGGGAATAAGCCCAAATCAAAGGAGGAATCACCACACTTACAAAAACGATTTGATTCTCCCCTTTACCAAGTAGCCTGTATTTACTGTAGAAAATATGAAAATACAGAAAACTGTTAATAAAAACATTGTTTGTGAATTCATCATCCGGAAGCAATTACTATTACTTCTTTGGCAGGTCTCCCTTTGGGTGACATTTGTCTGTGTAATTCCTTTTTTACTTACTGAAAATCTTTTATTACATACAATTGTGTACCCTTACTCTTTCAGAGAACATTTTCCAATGTGATTTAATAAAAAAAAAAAATCTTCGAAGTATTTTTGTGTACTCTGATAGTCAGCCACCAGGTTTTATCGTATTGTTTCTTACTAATCCTTTATTTCTTGTTGGATATCTAGATTGCTTCTAATTTTTTTCCCATTCTAGATGGTGCAATGAAAGCTATCTCTGTAGAGATATATTTCTCCACATTTTTTTATTATTTTCATAGTATTCAGTCCCAAAAGTATAATTACAGGGTATAATTTACATGATTTAAAGATTTTTTTATAATCATTGCCAATTATTTTCTGGGGGAAAAAAAATGTGTTCATTCACTTTCCCCAGAGAGTATATTCTCCCCTCGCCTTATTATCAACCCGGCAGATTTTTCACTCTTCTAGTTATACTGGGTACTTTGATGTTGATTTATTTCATCTTCATCCTCTCAGAGGGAGGTGACAAAAGAAGGGATTCCAACAGGGAAAACTGTTAGGGTTCATTTACCCTTGAGTTGATAATAATACATGATGCTCTGCTGTAAAATGCCATGGTAGGAAACAAAGAATATGAACAGCCTAGGAAATTCTGGACTGAAAGTGAAACAATCTTCTACAGTAAGAGAAGTTTAGGCTTCCTATGATTCAAAAAGATCCGCAAGTATATCCATGTATACACTAGTAGTGTCAGATATAGTAATGTTTTTAAAACATTCTTTATGTGTGAAGGTGGAAGGGAGGGGTAAAAGGTGACAAGTAGTTATTACTGTTATGTTTCCTGTACCTCTACTGTAGTGAATGATCCAAGTTTAAATACAGGTAGTGTGCAGAGTTCAGCTATGGCAGTAAGTGCTGGCCTGGATATTGAGGACTAGGAAATGACCCAGTTAGAGGAAGAAGCCCTTTTTAATGGCCCAAGGCTGAGGATTTTCCTCTGAAGCATTAATTCCATGAAGAAGAAATCTTACCCATTCCTCACTTTGGATTATATGACATTAGCCCTGGGAAGTGGGGAAATGGCCAGGAGACTAAACAGGAAAGAGAGATGAAAAGAAGATAGACTTTAGGAGACAAGAGAGTATCAATGACGTGGAGACAGAGAAAAAGTCTTCAAAATACCACAGATAGCTACCAATCAGGTTTGTTTTGATTCGTGTTATAATCTTAAATTCACCTTGAGATCTTGAGACCCATCTGGAGAGCAGGGGCCATATTTCAAACTGTATGTGAGCTCATTATAAAACACACACACACACACACACACACACACACACACACACACACACACACAAACTCAGCCCTTTACCATGGTAGGTATTCATGTGTGGACTTTTTCATTTGATATAAAATTAATTTAATTAATAATTAACAGGATATTTGTTGAATGCCCACTATGTCTCTAGCACCATTCTAAGCAGGTGCTGGGAAAAGAGTGGAGAACAAAGCAACATCTCTGCATCCTTACATCTCAGAGTCCAGTGTGAGCTTAAAACTTTATTGACAAAGCAAGTAGCTTTTTCTTTGGTGATTGCTTGCCAATTTGATTTTTTTATGAGTTAATATTGCCCTAAACTATTATTTATCTTGATCATTAAGGTGTGTTTTTGTTTGTTTGTTTGTTTTGTTTTGTTGTTTAGTTTTGTTTTGTTGGTGCCCCATGTAAATGCCTTACTCACCTTGTCTTAGTCCCAGCCCTGGTGAGCTGTATCTCTGAAAAGTTAACGTAATGGTTAATAAATTATTATATATTAGTTGCAAATTCCTTGGGGGTGATGTAGCAAACATATCAAAGCCACAAACAGTAACAACAGTTGCAGTAACTGGTCATTGGACAACTTCTCAGAAAAGAAAACTTATTCAACAATAAATATTTACTCAATATTCACTCTGTGCCAGGAAATGTTCTAGAAATGACAATACCGCAGTGAGCCTATTGACAGAGTTCCTGCCAACACAGTGTTTAGAGTCTACTTAGAAACAAGGGCAAGGTAGTCAATAATGACAACAAGATGATATCAGATACTAGTAAGTGCTCTCATGAAAATAAAGCAGAGTAAAGGTGAGTTGGTAGAAGGCAGGGGTTATGGCTGAGGCATTGATTCTCAGGAAATAATAAGGAGATGAAACCTGGATGATGGGAAAGAGCCAAACACTAAACAATCTGAGGAAAAAATTTTCAGGCAGAGGGAATAACATGTAAAAAGGCTTTGAAGTATGAACAACTTATATTTTCTCAGAAATGAAAAAAAAAAACTTGAGTGGGGATAATCTAGGGGGTGAGCGAAAAGAAAGAAAAATGGTTCAAATGAAGTTGAAAAAGTTGGAGAACAAATCATGTGGGATCTTGCAGGCCCTGTGAGGAGCTTAGATTTCTCCTTGAGTTCCATGGGAAGCCATCAGCGTGTTTCAAATTGACTTGCATAAGAACAGAATATTGTAAAATGGCTTGGATTAGAAAAGAGTAGAAGCTGGTTAGAGATGCTGAGGTAGTCCAGCAGAGAGAGGATGTGGCTTGGACTACATAATCAGCAGTGAAATGGAGACAAGTGGACAAATGTTGCAGAGACTTTGGAAATAAAGTCAACAGGCCTTTTTCCTGGAGAGGATCTCAGCTGATCACTTACTGAGATAGTTTACACAATTTCTTTGCATCTAGGTTTTCTCATCTGTAAGATGAAGATAAGAATTCTATTTTATAGAATTTAAGTCCTTAGAAGAGGAGAAACCAAGATGGTGGCATAGGTGAACACCTAACTACTGCCTTGAACAATAATTTCAAAACTACAATTAAAAGACAGAACGGACACATCCAGAACCACAGGAAAGTGGAAAGTCTACAACTAGAAAGAAAGAAAAGGGCTCACAGAGTCTCAGAAGAGCTGCAAAAAGCCGAAGTACGAAGATACACACGTGAAGAGAGCGGGTGGCAGTGTGCCTGGATGGCTTCCTCTGGTGGAAGGGAGATGGAGACACGTGACAGCACTGAACCCTTTATCCTACTGCATTGAACCCCAGCTCCGAGTGAGACTCATATGGGGGGAGTCTGGACTGTAAAAAGGGAAGAGTGCACGGAAATTTAGGGGAGCCGCAAAAGGACAGAAGTCTTGGGTGTACACACCAATGCGCGCAGAGAGGAGGGACTGCTGATTGTGCCACTGGCTTTCTCTAGTGGGCGAGAGACAGAGCCTCCCAACTGCACCACTTCTAACTGCACTAAACTACAGTTTCGGGCAAGACCCTGGAACCCGGACTCAGACGGGTCCCAGATCGCAAGGGAACCAGAAAGGCAGAGGTCTGGAGACACGCACATGCGCAGAGAAAGAGCTTCAGTGATTACCAAGAGACACTCGAGACCCAGAGACCATGTAGGGTGGGGCTAACTGGAAGCCAAGGCCTTTTGCTCAGCCCTGAGACTTCGCCCCATCCAAGCTGAACAGAGAGTCTTTTGCAGTTTTGCAAGTCTTGCATCATAAGGCAGATTCCAGAATAGAAGTTCTCCTGGCAAAGTGAAAATGGGGAGATAAAGGAACAGATCACAAACGAAAGAAATGAAGGAAAACAAATGCCTGGATATAGAGTTTAAAACCACTCTGATAAGGTTTTTCAAGAATTTCCTATAAAAGATGGATAAATTTAGTGAGACCCAAGAAGAGATGAAAAAGGACCAACTAGAAATTAAACATACACTGACTGAAATAAAAAAATATTATACAGAGACCTAATAGCAGACTAGAGGAACACAAAAATCAAGTCAAAGATATGAAATACAAAGAAGCAGAAAACACTCAAATGGAAAAGAAAAAAGAAAAAAGAATAAAAACATGTGAAGATAGTATAAGGAGCCTCTGGGACAACTTCAAGTGTACCAACATCAGAATTGTGGGGGAGCCAGAAGAGAGAACAAGATACTGAAAACCTATTTGAAGAAATAATGACTGAAAACTTCCTACATCTGGAGAAAGAAATTTGACTTACAAGTCCAGGAAGCACACAGAACCTCAAACAAAAGGAATCCAAAGAAGACCATACCAAGACACATCATAATTAAAATTCCAAGACCAAAAGACAAAGACAGAATATTAAAAGCAG
>PVJN01033703.1:0-14387 GCA_004026805.1 Lasiurus borealis | reverse complement strand
CCCGAGCGGGGAGGCGGGCACTCACTCTGCAGCAGGAGGACCACCACCTTCTCCGCGGCGCCCATCTCGTTCTCGGCCAGGCACTGGTACCGCCCCGAGTCGCCCATCTGCGGGTGGGCACAAGAGTGGGACATGGTGTTTCCGGGGACAGCAGGGAGAGGAGCGGCGTGGCACAGAAAGGGGTGCCTGGATCCAGGCCCATTAACCAGGAAGCGGCTCAGAGCCTACACCAGCCACCGGCTCACAGACTCCTCACCAGGTGGCCGCTTGTCAATCAATAGACATCCAAAGAGAATCCACCCCCTCTTTTCACCTGGAACCCAGAGCAGGGGGGCCGGGGCGGGGGTAGGGGGACAACTGAGGCCACAGACTCGCCGGGGAGAGGCGCGCTGCAAAGGATAGTTTAGAGCGCCTCCCCCAAACTGTGCGTGGAGGTATTATCACTCCGTGGTGCTCGCTGAGGGATCCCCTCAGCAAAAAGAGGTCCGAGGTCCAGTAAGTGTGGGATACTGAGCGAGCACCAAGGCATCTGAGTGCCAGGCCTTTTTGGGGTGTTTCCTGGGCCTGTTTGCACTGCCGGGACTGTCCACCAGAGGGCCGTATTGCAACACCACCCGACAAGGGTGACCGTCCTCTAGGACTCTCCATGAGGGTTTTCTTTTCAGGGGCCTGGAATTCATTATTAGGGTGCTGTTACCAGAATACACACAAGAGGGCGCTTTTGAAACACCCCCTTACCAGAGTGCTGTTCTCTGAATGTCCAAAGGGGGCGCTATTGCACCTGATCCCACACTAAGGTGCCACAGAGCATGTGGATGCCACACAGAGACAAGGCCCCAGGACCAAACTGGAATTTCAGCTAAATTACCAGACAATCATCCTGAAGTTAGTGCTCAGAAGGCAGACACCTGGGTTTCCTGTGCCGAGTCGTTCCCTCACGCTGGGGAGTGTATATTTCTGGAACAGACCATTGCTGCCCTGGAGGTTTTTGCATGTGGGGAAGACAGTGGACCTACCCTGTTAGAAACACACCTAGCCCTGCCGTGTGGAGTTTCTGAGGACCATTAAGAGATTAAGAGACTGAGAAGAACAATTAGCCTCTGGCAGAAGCAATTGCCCCACCCTGTTGGAAAAACCTCTCACCACACCTGTGGACAATTGCCTGAGGGCCACTCAAGACTAATCCAATCAGTCTGCAGGCAGGAGTCTCTAGTTGCTTTAGGTCTTTGCCTGGTCTAATTAGTCAGAAACAGCATCTTTCACTGTCCTACTCTAGAGATCCAGAGGCATAGCTGATCTCAGACCCCTAGGATTCATTAATGAGAATGAGAACAGCAGTCAGGGTGCTGTCCTCAGAATATCCACAAGTGGGCACTATTGCAACACCTGCCTGCACACAGTTACAAGTGTAGACTTTGGGGGTCAGACGAGTAGGGGAGGAGATATCTGGTCCATTGTTAACCATACTGAAGCCACTACTAGACATCACCATGTTTCTCAATCCCTCCATCTCTAAAATGGAGATAACAACAGCTAGAAATGTTGTGGCATCAAATGAAATCATAGCCAGTGCCTGGTAGGTATGTGGTCCATCCTCAGGTCACAGTAGCCGTTATTGCACAGTAGCGGTCACTGCTACTGTGCGGTCAGCACCAGTCCAAGGGTTAGTACTGTCTAGGGACAGGCTCCCAAAGGGGCAAGATCAAGGACCCCTAAGATGAGCCTGACAGGGGTGAAGGTGGGTTTCCACATGACCGTGGGACTTGGGACACAGCAGGGAAGGTGAGGGGGGCTGCCCAGGGCACAAGGCTTTGGAAACTGGGTGAGGTAGGAGTCAGGAGAGCTGGGGTATGCTCCTGCTTTGGGGGCTTCCTGGTGATGGGCCTCTCTGAGCCTCTGCATCTTCCTCTATAAAACGGGGCACTCTTGCCGAGACCGGTTTGGCTCAGTGGATAGAGCGTCGGCCTGCAGACTGAAAGGTCCCCGGTTCGATTCCTGTCAGGGGCACGGACCATGCTTACAGGCACAACTCCAGTAGGGGGCGTGCAGGAGGCAGCTGATGGATGTCTCTCTCTCATCGATGTTCCTGACTTTCTATCCCTCTCCCTCCCTCTCTGTAAAAAATCAATAAAATACATTAAAAAAATAAAAAATAAATAAAACGGGGCACTCTTACCCATCCACCTTAACCTTTACTGCCATTACCGAGGGGCCAGTCGCCCCTAAATACCTGGTGTGGATCATCGCACTGACTTCTGACTGTAAAGCTCAGAGGGAGCCATGACCAGCAGCCCCCTCAAATGGGCGGGGTCATGGAGGCACAGTGAGGTCGCTGGCTGTGTATCGCCCTAGTTAGTGGGGGGAGAACCTCTGGGTCCTGGGCAGAGCGGTGCTTGCAGGCTGGAGGGCATGGTGCCAACCTACAGAACCCTCCTGAGCCGCCAGCAAAGGCCCCGCCATCCCCGATGCCCCCGCCTGAGGCGCCAGGCCCGCCTTGCCTCCGTCCTGCGGATGGTCAGCGAGCCGTTCTGCAGCTGGTGCCGGAGCCGGCTGCCCCGCAGCGGGAGGCCGTCCTTGGTCCAGTGGATGGTGGGCGCCGGGTCTCCGCGGGCCACGCAGTCCAGGCGGACGCTGCCCCCCACAGGTTCCACCAGGTAGGAGAGGGCGTCCCCTTGAAGGACAGGAGCCTCTGCAGCGGGGGGCGTGAGGCCAGGGGTCAGAAAGCAAGTTCCCTGCAGGGTCAGCCTCCTGTCATCCTGTCCCCAGAGACCTGTCCCCGGACCCCAGGAGGGCGGAGGACCGTCGACACATCAGGGACGGCAAACAGCTCCGCGTGATGGGCCACGTGAAGCAGACCGGCCGCGGCTGCCAGGGGCAGGGCTGAGGAAGATGTGAAGCCCCGAGTGGGAGCAGGGCGGGGATCGATTGGTGATGCCTGAGACAGGTGCAGGAGGGAGGGCAATGGAGCGAGTGTCCTGTGGCCGCTCTCATGGACAAATAGCCCAGCTGCAGAGAGCCCGCTGGGGACGTTGGACAGCAAGGACCACGTGTCACGAGGACACCTCTGCTGTCCGCAGCAGCCCAGACGTCCCTGGTCCTCAATCACGCCAGCCTTAAGCGGCTCTTGAATGGCTGCACCTGTTCCCCCTCTTCCTGGCTTCCTGAGGGTGACTCCCCAACAGCAGCCGCTGTGTCCTGGTGCCGGGGGCTGCTCCCTGCCCTCCCCACGCCCCACCCTGCCCTCCTGAAGTTGAGCAAATTGACACGTGGTCAGCACCGGCTCCTGTGCCGCTCCTGGCTGAGCAGGGGACCATGGGTGGGCTGGGTCCCCTGCCAGAGTGTCCGGGCCCCCAGCCTGCCTCCCGCACGGCCCCGTCCAGCTGCTCGGGCGGATCCTGCAGGCTGGCTGACCGGTCAGATCCCCATTCCACCCGCAGCCAGGCTGTCCGGGGATTAAAACTCCCTCTGCCGGGGCCCCACTACTGAATGAGGGTGCACGCGGGGCCTCCGGAAGTTTAGAAAGTCCCACGGGCGCTAAGGTGCGGCCAGGGTGGAGAATGACTAGCTCCGAGGTCCGGAGGCCAGTCTGAGGGAGCCCTGGCGGCCTGGAGGGCAAAGCCACGGGCTGGTGCCTCACCCTTCACGTGGACGAAGCTGACGGCCTGCACGCGGCCCACTCTGTTCTCAGCCCAGCAGACGTAGGTCCCGCTGTCCTGCCTGCTGACCGCCACCCTCTGCAGCGTGCTGCCCCCGTCCTGTTCGGACACGCCCTCTGTGGCAAAGACAGAGACCTCTCAGGGGGCTACTGAACGCCGGCCTGAGCACCCCACCCAGCGGGTGTCTAATCGAAACACAGAAAACAGGTGCCTGCTCTCAGGGAGGGGTGCCTTAGAGCAGCGGTTCTCAACCTGTGGGTCGTGACCCTTTGGGGGTCGAACGACCCTTTCACAGGGGTCGCCTAAGACCATGGGAAAATGCAGATCTTTACATCACGATGCATCACAGTAGCAACATCTCATGGTTGGGGGTCACCACCCCATGAGGCACTGTATGCAAGGGTCGCGGCCTTAGGAAGGTTGAGAACCGCTGCCTTAGAGGATATGGGTGAGGGTCCCCCTCTCAATTCCAGGTCCACACTGGGAGCGGGGGGAGCGGTCAGGGCAGGTCTCTGGGTGGACGGTCACCCTCGGGACGCCCGGCACCTCCGCTTCACGGTGAGGAGCTGGGCCCAGAGAGGCCAGATCGCTCGCCCAGCCCCCACCCGGGACGCGAGGATGGGGAGGCGATGGAGCCTTCTCCTGGGTGAGGAGGGCCTGCAAGGTCATTTTGCGGTGACTCTCTGCATGGCAGCGATCCCGCAGACATTTACTGAGCACCTACTATGTAGCCTTCGGGCCCCTAAACACCACCTTCGCCCCAGGAGGAGCCAGGGCCCTGGAGGGAGCACAGGCCCGCTCCTGGCCCGCGTCCCGAGGGCGGAGTCTTTTGGCAGGTGGCTTCCTGCCAGGCCTGACGGGTGACCGTCCCCTGTGGCCAAACATGGGTTTGCCCCAACCGCCCTGCCAGGGCCACAGTCTGGAGACCTGGGACCCTCAGCACCGACTAACACCTCTTCCTCCCTGCTGGCGGGGGGCGGGGAGGGGTCCCCGCTGCAGGCCCTCCTCAGCCCCCCTGGGTTCCGTGCTGTGCACCGGCCCCGCGGCAGGCAGGCCCGGACCTGTGACGGGCCGGTCGTTGACGGTCCAGCCCATGCGGGGGGTGGGGCTGCCGCGGGCCGCGCAGCGGAGCCACAGCCGGTCCCCGGGGCGCAGGCTGCGGTCGCCGGGCAGGGTGGTGAAGACGGGCAGCGCCAGGATGGTGAGGTGCACCCGGCGGCGGGCACGGCCCACGGGGTTCTCGGCTGTGCAGGTGTAGGTTCCGGCGTCCCCGCTCTGTGGGGGGGCGAAGGGAGGGGTCAGGTGAGAACCACCTCCGCCTTCAGCCTGGGCCCTGCAGGTGCTCAGGGGACCCCGAGCCGGAGGCCGTGAGCTGCTGGAGGTCCCCCAAGCTGCACCCCTGCAGCTTCCCTCTCTGAGCCCTGCCCACGGCCTCCTAGCCGTTTCCGTCTACCGAGCCCCCACTCTGTGCCCAGCTCCGTGCTCTGAACTCGCCCTGAACCAGCCGCGCATCCTCCCCGACCCTGTCCCCGAGGAAGCTCCTGCTTCTGGCGACTCCTCTCAACAGAAACGCCCCCCCCGACCCCGCCCCAGTGCATCCCTCACCACTGCACCACCCGGCCTCCCGTGGGGCAGGGTCTGTGGCGCCCCGAGCCCCCCCATGTGGTTGTGTCCGAGCAGCCACACATTTCGAGGACAGCCCGTGCTGTAATCACAGAATCCGCTAAGTGCCATGGGGTCGGGAGTGGGGTCCCCCTCCTCCAGTCAACATTAACCCGAGGCAGAGAACACCCAGACACAGGCTGGGGTCACAGAGCCAGGGCCATACCCCTGCCCACCCCGTCCGGCTCCCTCCCTCCCCGGAGTCCACGTTCAAATCATGGCTCTGCCTGAAAACAGCGCGACTTGGGGACATTCAGAGCCTCCGTGTCTTCATCTGCTCCCGGGACTACGACCCTTGTTTCCCCGACCCTGGGCGGGGGCTGCATGGCGCTCAGCATGGCGAGCAGGGGATGCAGCCGATGCTCCCCGCTCCCCTTGTTGAGGAGCAGGGGGTGCAGCCGATGCCCCCCGCTCCCCGTTGCCAGGGTTCCCCTCGCCTCCAGGGCCGCCGCCTCACCTCGGAGTTCTTCACCAGCAGCTGCCCGCTCGGCTGGACGCTGAGCCTGCCCTCGGCCCCGGACACGGGCTGGCCGTCCTTCTCCCAGCTGATGGCCGGCTCGGGGCTGCCCCGGGCGGCGCAGGGCAGGAGGGCGTGGGAGCCTTCCGTGGCCGCCAGGTCGGGGAGGCCCGTCTCGATCACGGGAGGAACTGGGGGGACACAGAGGCCCACTCGGGGACTGGGGCTGAGGGAGGGTGGGCTGGCCCTGCCCCCCTGGGCCTGTAGCACACCCCTCCGCCCCCTCCTGCACCCCCATCTGCTGCTTCCACCAGCTCTCTGGGCACAGACGTGGCCCGTGGTCTGGACAACGGGGGGACTTGAGTGTTCGGAAGAGCAGGAGGGGGTGACCTCCCTCTGCCCATGTGACTGCAGCTTCCGGACGGAGGCCTGCCTGGCCAGGCTGCAGGTGGGCACAGATCCCTTCTGCCTGGCGCCTCCCTCCCCTGGGGAGCAGCTACGCGGGGGCACAAGCAGATCACTGGGCTGGCAGGCGGGCGCCTGGCCCTCGGGAGACCTGCAGTGATGCTCCGAGGTGCAGGGACAGGAGCGCCCTGGACAAGGAGGCTGGGGAGGAGGCCAAAGTCCGAGCCCAGCTGTACACAGCCGCCCGCCGGCGGGGACAGCCCCCAAGACGCCCCAGAGCTGGCCCTGGGTTAAAGCAGGCCCGGCCCACACTGAACACTCCTGGGTGCCGCGGGGATTTGGGGCCAGAGATGTGTCCTTCATCTTTGGAGACCGCCATCAGCCAGACTGAGGCGAGGACAGGTGTGACTGGTGGTGCAGGGGAAGGGACAGAACCACCACTGCTGCCGGAAAGCCGGAACGAGCCAGGGCTGATGGGATTAGAGTCCCAGGAGAGGCTGGGA
The DNA here is from genome assembly GCA_004026805.1 of Lasiurus borealis. Taxonomy (NCBI): domain Eukaryota; kingdom Metazoa; phylum Chordata; class Mammalia; order Chiroptera; family Vespertilionidae; genus Lasiurus; species Lasiurus borealis. The sequence goes on along the minus strand of PVJN01033703.1, from coordinate 7,704 downwards.
CCTCAGAGGCACCGGAGTCACCGTCCGAAGTCAGACCTGGGCCCAGCATTTTCTCCAAATTCCTCCCAGACCCACAGACGGTGCCGGGGTGGGGGAAGATGCAGGGGATCCTCCCTCCTCCCTGCACCCCCGGTCCCCGGTTCAGAGCCAGTGGAGAAAGCGAGGGGCCCTTGGGAGCCTGGAAGCCCCTGGCCGGCCGGGCCCACCTTGCACCACCAGCCGCGTCCTGCCCACGGCACTGCCCGCGCTGTTCTGGGCGAGACAGAAGTAGTTCCCGGCGTCCTCGGGCCGGGCCTGGGCGATCCGCAGCTGTCCGCCGGGCAGGACCTGGGCCTCCCTCCCTGGATGGGGCGGGGAGACAGCGGGGGCTGAGGGCTGGGGCCGAGGGACCCCCGAGGAGGGCAGGAGGCGGCCCGGGCTGTTCCGTCAGGTCGGGCGGCGGGTGACACGCTGGTCACGGGGTGGGTGAGGCGGGGGCAGAGGGCGTGTGGGAGCTGGACCCCGAGCCCAGCCAGCCTGTCCCCTCTCCACCCTCCTGCCCAGCCCCCGAGCGCTCAGGCCCAGACTCGGGCTCTGGGTGCGGGCGGTGAAGGGAGGTGGGCTGGCTGCATCTCCCGCAGGTCTGCGGAGGCCCCTGGGGCGGGGGGGAAGGGGGGGAGGACCTCGAGGCCATGCTGCCCCCCTCCCTGAGGCTCGGGGCTCGCGCAGACTCACCCTCAGGGACGCTGAGCCCCTCCTTCTGCCAGGTGATGCTGGGCCGCGGGACCCCCCAGGCCGTGCAGGGCAGCAGCACCTCCTCCCGCACCAGGGCCCGGACCTCGCTGGGCAGCGGCTTCACCACGGGCGAGGCTGCGGGGGGACAGAGCCGGGGACCCCCTCACACCCAGGCCTGCGTCCGGGGGGCCCTGAGCCCTGGAGAGGGAGGACTCCAGAAGGGACAGACAGGAGGTTCTGGACACTTGGGCATAGGAGACACCGGTGGGCTGCTTTCTTCCCACAGTCCCTCCGGGAATGAGATCGCAGCCAGGCATGGGCCTCGGATCATGTCCCCCATATCCCCCCCCCCCCCCCGATCCTCAGCCAATCCATTTTATTGATTTTTTACAGAGAGGAAGGGAGAGAGATAGAAAGTCAGAAACATCGACGAGAGAGAGAGACATCGATCAGCCGCCTCCTGCACGCCCCACAGCGGAGATGTGCCCGCAACCAAGGCACATGCCCCCGATCAGAATCGAACCTGGGACCTTTCAGTCCGCAAGCCGACGCTCTATCCACTGAGCCACACCGGTCTCGGCTGCTCCTCGTTCCTTACCCGCTCCCCTCCCCCAGGGCCACAGCTGTCTGCGCCGAAGGGGACCCGGCACCCTACCTTGCACGGTCAGGACCACGTGCTTGCGGGCCACGCCGGCGGGGTTCTGGGCCGTGCAGGTGTAGCGGCCGGCGTGCACGGGGAGGGCCTGCCCGATCTCCAGGGCGCCTGGCGGGGGAGGGGCACGGAGAGGTGAGGGCTCGGAGACAAGTCCTCAGGGAAGGAGGCAGCGGGGTCTTCCACACCCCGACCCCATGTCTCTGGTCCCGGGCGGCCGGCCGGCCTGCCTCCCTGCCTCCCTGCTGCTGACAGGTGTGCACTGGGGCCAGGCCTGGCTCTGCTCCTGCCTGAGCGTAGCTGCGGGCAAGTCTCTGCCACGCTCTGTCCTCCGTTTCCCCAGGTGGCGGCCTCCAGACCCTCTGGCTGTGATGTCCCAGGACCTGCCTGCCTGCCGGGAGTCCCTGGCCACCCACAGCTCCCCAGGCCCCGGCAGCTGCCTCCTCCAGGAAGTGCCCTGGATTGCGGCCGCCTCTGTCCTCCCTCCTTCGGCCTGGGCTTCTCCCAGACCCTCAGTGCCCCTAAGCAGTTACGTGAAGTGGTTTCTCAGTGTCTCTCATGGAGCCCTGGGAGCCTTCGGGGTGCGGGGTGCAAGGGGTAGGGAGAGGAGGGGGGCTTAGGGCAGGGGGAATGCCTGCATCACCCCCAGTCACTGCAGTAGCTGTGCCACAGGCCGGCTCCCCTGCTTCCAGTGATCACTGCCTGAGGCTTGAAACCCACAGACCCGGCCAGCGGTTCCGACTTGAGGATTTCACCAATGAGCCAGCGAATCCGCCTCATCTCAAGCCCCATAAAGTTGCCAACGTTTTACAAATAAATAGACATTCTGTAAGTCGCCACCTGCAACCACCCTGATTTCACAGAAGAAGGAAAAGCTCCGAGCAGCACAATGTCTGCGTAAAAGACGACTCTCTCAGGCAGTGGTTCTCAACCTGTGGGTCGAGATCCCTTTGGGGGTCCATCGACCCCATCATAGGGGTCGCTTAAGACCATCAGAAAACACAGATATTCACATTACGATGCACAACAGTAGCAAAATTACTGTTAGGAAGTAGCCAAGAAAATAATTTGATGGTTGGGGGTCACCACCACATGAGGAAGTGAATTAAAGGGTCCCGGCATTAGGAAGGTTGAGAACCACTGCTCTGAGGCACGCGTGTCAAACGCGTGGCCGGCGGACCGGCCTGCCTCATTGGTCCACAGGTTCCCTCCAAGGAGCTCAGGCTGGCTCGTCGCTATGGTGACGCCGCTTTGGCAGCGTTCGTTTTTTGCCAACTCTCATCAGACAGCAGCATCCTGGTGCGTGGGCTAGGAGACCAGGCCCAGAGAGGGCAAGCGTTTTCTCCCAGGCCACACAGCCCGGGAACGAACGGCAGAGCCAGGCTCCAGCCTGCGGCCCCAGGGGCTGCGATCCACCCTCTGCCCGGTTCCCCGTGTCCCCTCGGCGGCGGCAGCTTCCCGGGGCTCCCCCTGGCTTACCGGAGGGTGAGACGCGGTAGCCGCTCCCTCGGGGCCCCAGGGGGCTGCCTGCCTTGCTCCAGGACACCACGGGGGCCGGCACGCCGGAGCTGTGGCACGTGAGCACCACCGGGGCCATCCGGGTCACCGTGAAGTCCGTCTGGTCGTCGGCGATGGTGGGGGGCACTGAAACCCAAGCGCGGGCGTGAGCGCACGGCACGGCCCGGGGTGGGGGCGGGGAGGGGGGAAGCCGTGAACAGAGACAAGGACCCGTGGCGAGATGACGGGCGAGGGGCCACGGAGGGTGGGCAGCTGAGAGAGGAATCACAGGACCCGATTTTTGAGGGGCACGGGGATGGGTATGAACTGCTTTCTGCAGAGACGCCGGCCAGGCGGGCACCTCGGGAGCGGGAGCCGGTGGCAGCTCAGAGCAGGGGGCGTGGCATTGAACCCGAGACATGGAGCGCCGGTGTCGGCTGGGTGAGGGCAAGGGGACCTGTCCGTGCTCCCGGCAGAGGGAACAGCCTGGGTGAGGACCCCGGGGTGAGGGACAGAAAGCCACCTGCTCTCCAGGAGGAGGCAGGCCCTGGGGGGAGCTTAACCTGGGAGGAGACAGTGCAGCCAGCCCACAGGGGACCTCGTGGGCCACGGTGACCCCTCGCATTCTCTGAGGACAGGGCGCCGTGGGGAGAGGGGATTTTTTTTATTTTTATTTTTTTAATTAAATTTTTATTATTCAGATTATTACATTTGTTTCTCTTTTTTCCCCTCCATAGCACCCCTCCACCCAGCTCCCACCCTTCCCTCTGCCCTTACCTCCCTCCCATTGACCTCATCCATAGGTGTATGATGTTTGTCCAGTCTCTCCCTATACACCCCTCCCCCCTTTCCCCCTGAGAATGATCAGTGGGAGAGGGGATTTAACCACCGTGAGGACAAGGTCACATTTGGGGTGAGAACGTTTTGGACCGAAGAGGCGTCTCCGGCGAGCTGGCACGTGCCAGGGGCTGGGGGTGGGGTGGGATCAGGGAGGGCCTCCTGGAGGCGGTGGCCTATGCAGCCCAGGAAAGCTGAGGGGCAGCCGCCTCCTGCCTCCTCCCTCTGCCCCGCCCCCAACTCACCGTGGACGGTCACCTGGTACCGCCGGCGGGCCTCGCCCACCTCATTGCTCACCACGCACTCAAACTGGGCTGCGTCCTGGGGGCTGGGCGCTGCCAGGAGCAGGGCGTTGGAGGGCAGGAGCCTGGGACGGACAGACAGACAGACAGACAGATGGTGGGCTGCTGAGTGACAGGCCTGGCTGCCCTGAGACCAGCTGGCCGGCCGTGGGCTCCCTGGCCTGTGACTCTGGAAGGTTGAGAGCAGCGGTTCTCCACCTTCCTGAGGCCGCGGCCCTTGCATACAGTCCCTCATGGGGTGATGACCCCCAACCATGAAATGTTGCTACTGTGATGCATCGTGATGTAAATATCTGCATTTTCCGAGGGTCTTAGGCGACCCCTGTGAAGGGGTCGAGACCCACAGGTTGAGAACTGCTGATTGAGAGGGATAAGGGGCTGCGGGGGAGTCTCATGACTATTTTCTTTTCCTGTCTCTGGCCCCCAACAGCCCGGTTCTGGAAGTTTCTCTGAAAAGTTCCCACCTTCAAACATCTAGTCAGGGGCCATTTCCGCTTCCATCCTTATTTCTCTATAACCGCCACGTTGCCTGCCCGTGGGGACCCTTCTCTAACAGCAGCCGCACCCCTCATGGTCCCACTGTGTCTCCCGAGACCCACGGACCAGGGGTCTCCACGGTGACCTGGCCCCGGGCACAGGAACGCCTGGCCAGCTAAGGGGTGAGCTGGCCCCGTCCACGCTTCCCCGACCACTCTGGCATCAGCCACATTCGAAAAGTGGGGAGACCCAGGCTCCAGCGGGGGACCCTGGGTCCGGCTCACTAGCATGAACTGGGGCTCCCAGGAATGTTTCTCACTGTGACTGCCCCGGGTTCAAAGGTCGTGCGTGTTCTGTTTGGTTGTGTCCCAAATGCCCACCCCCCTATCCCACCGGACACCTCAGTGCCAAGTCTCCCCTGCTCCCCCCCTCCGCCCCCCAAGGATGGTGGTGGCTTTGCTAAGCCCGGAACACACCCCTGGCCCGGTCGCCCTGGGAGACGGGCATGCCCTTCCCCACCCCAGCGGCTCAGCTCGTCCCGGAGGGAGGCTCCGTACCGGTAGGCTCCCTGCTGCAGGCGGAAGTCCAGCTTCTGTCCGTCCTTCCACCAGGTCACGAGGGGCTTGGGGGAGCCCCTGGCCTCGCAGGGCAGCGAGGCGGGGGTGTGGGCTGTCAGGGTCAGGTTGGAGGGGCCGGGGGCGATGGCGGGAGGCTCTGGGGAGAGAAGAGTGTCAGGAGAGGTACCCCCTCCGCTTCAAACCACCCCAGGGAGCATAGAGAGTGTGTGTGGGGGGGAACTCCCCTGGGGGAACTCCCGCGGCTGCCGAAGTTTGGGTGCTGGGCCTTTGCTTACCCCAGAGGCTGGCGACCCCTAACTGCCTGTCCTGGAAGAGACCCAGGGCCTTCCCAGCCCCCCTCAGCCTGGCCCAGCCAGGGCCCAGCACCCCCCGCCTCCTCCCACCAACAGGATGGGTTCGAGTGGGCAAGCAGACCAGAGCGCCGGCTCAGCGATTCTGAGTCTTATTCTCACACATGTTTGATATCTTGTGTGTTTGATCACTCGCTCAACGTAACGGCATAGCCAGGGGCTCGGTGGTCGAGCATCAACCTCGGAACCAGGAGGTCACGGTTCAATTCCTGGTCAGGGCACAGGCCCCGGTGGCGGGTTCCATCCCCACTGTGGGGTGTGCAGGAGGCAGCCGATCCATGACTCCTGCTCATCACTGATATTTCTCTCTCTCTCTCTCTCCCTTTCCCTTCCTCTCTGCAATTAATAAGAATATTAAATATGGTCGAAAACCGGTTTGGCTCAGTGAAAAGACTGAAAGGTCCCAGGTTACATTCCGGTCAAGGGCATGTATCCTGGTTGCAGGCACATCCCCAGTAGGGGGCGTGCAGGAGGCGGCTGATCAATGCCTCTCTCGCTCATTGATGTTTCTAACTCTCTATTCCTCTCCCTTCCTCTCTGTAAAAAATCAATAAAATATATTTAAAAATATGAAATATGTATAATAGCATAATAGTGAGCGTATGTAACATATGTATACAAATAAATAGGCGTCTTCTGAGCATATTTTACTAGTGAGCTTCGTGATAAAAAAAAAACACATTGAGCCGAAACCGGTTTGGCTCAGTGGATAGAGCATCGGCCTGCGGACTGAAAGGTCCCAGGTTCGATTCCAGTCAAGGGCATGCACCTTGGTTGCAGGCACATCCCCAATAGGGAGTGTGTAGGAGGCAGCTGATCAATGTCTCTCTCTCATCGAGGTTTCTAACTCTCTATCCCTCTCCCTTCCTCTCTGTGAAAAATCAATAACATATATTTAAAAAAAACAACAAAAACACACACATTGCTGTTGGCCCTGATGCGAAAATGACCCAGACAGGAAGCAGGCCCCGGTCTGATCTCGGGGTGGATGCTGACGGCCAGGAGCCCACCTCCCCGTGTCCACCTACCGAACACCCGGAGGTCCCGGCCCTGCCGGTCGGAGCCCGCCGAGTTGGCCGCCAGGCAGAGGTAGTGGCCAGAGTCCTGGGCCAGGACGGGCTGGATCCGCAGGGAACCCTCGGGCAGAACGTGCAATCTGGAACCGGAGGGAGGGGTTGCCATGGAGACCCAACCCCGGGCCCTGGCTTTCCCAGACCCCGGGTGCTGCTAACTCCAGAGCCTGCATCTGCGAGGCTGGGGTTAGCGGGGTGGCTGCTCTGCACCCCCCAATCCGGCAGGAGAGGCTGCTTGGGGCCCCCCGGGTCTCTCCCTGGCCTCTCCCGGGAGTCAGCAGGCAGAAGCACCCACCTACCTGAGAATGGCCTCTAGCTCTAAGAGCAGCCCCCTCCAAAGGGTCATGTCATGTTCTATGTAACCCCGCCCCCAGCCCCAGCTGATTGGACTGAGGAGGAACACGTCACTCAGGCTGAGCCAATGGAATTGCCTGCCCTGGGAATTTGGAACCGGGGCTCCCAGGTTGTGTGACTCTAACTTGGGGGCCATGGGGAGCCATCTCTGTGAAAGAAGGTGCAGAAAAAGTTGAGAGAGAGAGAGAGAGAGAGAGAGAGAGAGAGAGAGAGAGAGAGAGAGAGAGAGAGAGAGAGAGAGAGAGGGAGGGAGAGAGAGAGAGAGAGAGAGAGAGAGAGAGAGAGAGAGAAAGAGAGAGAGAGAGAGAGAGAGAGAGAGAGAGGGAGGGAGAGAGAGAGAGAAAGAGAAAGAGAGAGAGAGAGAGAGAGAAAGAGAAAGAGAGAGAGAGAGAGAGGGAGGGAGAGAGAGAGAGAAAGAGAGAGAGGGGGGGGGATGGAGAGAGAGGAAGCATCCCCCACAGAAACAGAGACAAGCACCAAAGGATCAAACCAGACAGACAGACAGACCGACAGCCACCAGTGGTCCGAGATGCTCTTAACAAACAGGCATGCGCATCCTCGGGGTCTGAGCACACCCACACCCTAACGATACAGTCACCTCCCGCTCCCACTGCCCAGCTGGGTTTCTGTTTGCATCCTGCCAAGGGGTACCGAGACCCCCCCTCCCAATGCTCACCGGGGGCTCCCAAGATCCAGGGGGGCCCCGTCCTTCCGCCAGCTCAGGAGGGGTGGGGGGGCGCCCTCAGCCCGGCAGGGCAGCAGGGCTGTCTGGTTCACAGAGGCGTTCACGGCTGGCGGTCCCGGCTGGATGGTGGGCACGGCTGGAGGCGGCACAGAGGGGGCGGGTTCGGGTGCCTGCGTCTCCGGCGG
>PVJN01033702.1:0-23268 GCA_004026805.1 Lasiurus borealis | reverse complement strand
GATCACCCCCAATTGTCCCCCACTGCCAGTCTGCTTGCTGCCAACTGTCCCCCTTCCAGCCTGCTTGCCCAAACTTCCCACTCCCTGCCAGCTTGACTACCCCAAACTGCCCTCCCCTCCTGGCCTGATCACTCCTAACCACCTCTGCCTTGGACCCGCCACCATTAGCTTTGTCTGGAAGGACATCCGGGAAGGTCTCCCGGAAAGTCTCCCAGTCTAATTAGTATATTACCCTTTTATTAGTATAGATTAGAGGCCCGGTGCATGAAATTTGTGCATGGGTGGTAGGTGTCCCTCAGCTCAGCCTGCACTCTCTCCAATCTGAGACCCCTCAAGGGATGCCTGGTGGGATCAGGCCTAAACGGGCAGTCAGACATCCCTCTCACAATCCAGGACTGCTGGCTCCCAACTGCTCATCTGCCTGCCTTCCTGATTGCCCCTAACTGCTTCTGCCTGTCAGCCTGATCACCCCCTAACCACTCTCCTGCCAGCCTGTTTGCCCCTAATTGCTTTCCTCTGCTGGCTTGGTCACCCCTAACTTCCCTCCCCTGCAGGTCTGGGACCCCCAACTGTCCTTCCCTGAAGGCCCAGTTACCCCCAACTTTCCTCCTCTGCCATCCTGGTCACCCCTAACTGCCCTCTCCTGTAGGCTTGATCACCCCCAACTGCCCTCCCTTGCAGGCCTGATTCCTCCTAACTGCCCTCCTCTGCTAGCCTGATCACCCACAAGTGCCCTCCCTTACTGGCCATCTTGTGATGGCCATCTTGTGATGGCCATCTTGTATCCACATGGGAACAGGATCTTTGACCACATGGGGGAAGCCATCTTGTGTATTGGAGTGATGGTCAATCTGCATATTGCTCTTTTATTAGATAGGATAGAGGCCTGGTGCATGGGTGGGGGCCAGCTGGTTTGCCCTGAAGGATATCCAGGATCAGGTTTGGGTTCCCTTGGGGCATGGGGCAGCCTGGATGAGGGGTCTGTGGTTATTTGCAGGCCTGCCATGCTCCCCGGCAATCCAAATGCAGGCCCTGGTATCTGGGATTTATTTATCTTCTATAATTGAAACTTTGTAGGCTGGAGTGGAGACCTGGGCCGGCCAGGGTGTGTGGAAAACTTGACTTCCTCCATCACCAGGGAAACACAAGCCTCCTTCCTGCTCTCCTGTGGCAGCAGCCATCTTGGTTGGGTTAATTTGCATAATTGCTCCTGATTGGCTTGTGGGTATAATAGAGTGATGGTTAATTTGCATATTACTCTTTTATTAGATAGGATTTTTATTTCTTCTCAATCCCCATCTTTGAAATGAGGTATCAGTTAGAAAATGAGGGGAGAGGGAAGGCCTAATAAATGTAAATAAAATAATCATTTTAAGTTTTTTGTTTTTTTTTATACAATAGCTTGCTTGTTTCTCTTTTCTTCAACAAACTGGTGACAGTGCATTTAGATTATAATTCTTCCTCTGAAACTGGCTTTTGTTTGGCCTTTTAAGGACAATAGACATCCTTCCCCATCTGTCTCTGGAGATGATGGCAGCTAATTCTTGGGTCATGCGCTAAGTCATGCACTGGGTCATGGCACAACTGTGAGTGATGCACCTAGGTCACTAAGAAGAAGGACCTTTATGAATGTTGAACTTCATGTTTACAATCAGCAACTTCTTTCTAGTTTAAAGGAGACAGCAGTCTAGTATAAATTTTATCCTGTAATGCTTTTGGTTTGGAAGATTGTCAAACTATTTGACACTGTTTTTGTTTTCCTGAAAGTTTGTGGGAAAGGTCCAGTGGGATATATGGGTAAAGTGAAATAAATAGTGATATGTGACTATATTTGAACATGAATTTTATGTCTCAATATTTTTTCCCTTATGAATGAGGTATCACTCCTTAATGAAATTATAGAATGTTTAGAAGCACCCTTGACCTCTACAAGTACCAACCCCCACATCATAACGTTGAATAATGTTAACATCCTCACCTCCAATTAAGAATCACTGGTCTAGGCAATCTTGTCAAAGATGATAGATGATACGGTATACTTGTTAAATTAACACATCAGGAAATACATGATATCAGATTGTATGGAATTAATGGTAGTAATGCTTAGTATAATAACTTGGTTAACTTTGTAACCAGCAAATCTCTCCATTGTAATTAACTGTTAATTATGGAGGTACCTTGAGTATGTGTGTGATTATATTGTCCCCAATTTTTCACTTACTGATTTTAGCTTCCACTGATGAATCTCCCTTGAGTCTATGCACTACAGCAGTGGTTGGCAAAATCATTAGTCAACAGAGCGGCAAACTTGTGAGCTGCAGTTTGTCGACCATGGCTCTAGAGGATATTAAAATGATGATTTTCTAATTCTTCCACGCATGTATATCAGCTGAAATTTTTTTGTAAAGAAGATCTTTCCACTTTCTTTCTTTTAAAAATATAATTGACACATAGATTCTGTTTTAAATGAATCATAATTATTCTTCATCCGTATTTTGATGCTTATATTGTCCAAATTGGCCAGTGGGAATCCATGTACACTAAATAATACATTATTTGTTATGAATATCCAAACCACTTGGTTCAAGTCCAAATATGTAAAAAGATATTTCCAGAGAAGTCTCACTCACTCCTTTTACTCCTTCCTCTCTAGGTAACCATTTTCATTAATTTCTGATTTATCTCTTTTTAAAAAACTAAGTGAAAAATATATGTGTACACAACTATATTTTATTTCATCACCTTTTCTGACAAAAAGGTAGCACACTAGGTATATTTTTTTGCACCTTGCCTTCTATTTAATAGTATTTATGAAATCATTATCAGTCCATATACACTGAGTGGCCAGATTATTATGATCTCTGAGTGCATAATAATCTGGCTACTCAGTGTGTGTGTGTGTGTGTATGTGTGTGTGTGTGTATTACAGGCCCGGTGCATGAATTTGTGCATGGGTCGAGTCTGGCCAGCCTGGCCAGGGGGAGGGGACATGGGCGGTTGCCCAGCCTGCCTGTTTTTCGAACTGGTCTAGGGGACAATTTGCATATTAGCCTTTTATTACATAGGATATATACTGAGTGGCCAGATTATTATGCATTCAGAGATCATAATAATCTGGCCACTCAGTGTAGATTGTCTTTGCTCTTTTTCTGGATGCATAGTATTTCATCATGAATGTGTATCTTAGTTGATTGAACCAGTCTTCCATAATGGGCATTTAGGTTGCTTCCAAAAGTTTATTGCCACAAATAATGCTGTAATGAATAACCTTATGAATATACTGTTTTGAATTGTGGGATGTGTCCTCAGGGTAAATTCCTAGAAAAGATGTCATGAGGTCAAAGATAAATGCCTATGTAACTGTTATCTACTGTCAAATTTTCTTCAACATTGTTGTCCATTTTTTCTTGCCACCAGTAATAAGTAAGAGTTTGCCTGTGCCATGTACTCTAAGGTTTTGAATTTTTGCCAAAATAGGTCAGAAATGGTAAGCCGTGGTAATTTAATTTGCATTTCCCATATAATGAATAAAGTTAAGCATCATTTCTTAAGCTCAAGGACCATTTGCTTCACCTGATTTTAAAAACCTATATTTTTTTTCTTGATTTCCTGGCTATAGTTACTTTTGATCAGGTAACTATGTACCTGTTATTTCCTACCTGGATTTTTGAAATAGTCTTCTAGCTGGTTACTCTGCCTACAGCTTTTCTCCTTTCAATAGTCCTCAACACAGTTAATGTAGTTACCAAATTAATATTATTAAAACGCCTCTTTAAAAACAGTTTCTCTTTTTAAAGGAACCTTCAATTATTTCCTAGCCATAGAATACTTTTGAACTTATTAGTCCAGAATTCAAGATAGGATATTTAGCCACTTCTCCAAACTTCTCTTTGCATATTCCCTTATGTTCCTTCTGCAAAACTGGTACATTTAGTGTCCTAAAATCCATGATAGAAATTCTCTCCTCCACACCTTTTTCCTGCTGGAGTTCAGGTCAGAAGCCCCTCCGTAGTGCAGTCTGCCCTTTATCTATCTAAATTGCAGGGATGCTCCCAGGCTTATCTTCTGGATGCCTTCCTCAACCACTTCGTGCCCTGGGGTTTCTTTCTTTCAAAATTCTGATGGTACAAATCTTTGTCCCTTTATTTAGCACTTAATTTTATGACTTTTTTCTTTTTTCACAATTGCTTATAATTTAAAAATGTGTGTATATTTCCTCCCAAGAGTAGAGTCTATAGGTATTTTATTGAGCAAATGCTAATAAATTTTCATCATCTGCTTCTGAGCCAATATAAGGGCACATTAGCCTCTATTTTATTTTATTAAAATATATTTTATTGACTTTTTTACAGAGAGGAAGGGAGAGGGATAAAGAGTTAGAAACAATTATGACAGTGAAACATTGATCAGCTGCCTCCTGCACACCCCCTACTGGGGATGTACCCACAGACAAGGTACATGCCCTTGACCGGAACTGAACCTGGGACCTTTCAGTCTGCAGGCTGACGCTCTCTCCACTGAGCCAAACTGGTTTCGGCTAGCCTCTATTTTATTGACAAAATAATGAAGTAAGAGAGATGATATAATTTGATTAAATCATTATTGAGTCATTGGTCATGTGGGCAGGGGTCCCAAATCTCAGGTTATAGTCAAATGTCATACTTATTACCACATTCCCTTAATTAAAAGAAAAAAGGATGCCTTAAAATATTAAGTAAAAATGATTCCATTTATCCTCTCTATTAATTAACATAGATAATTTAGAAGACTTAGATTTATCTTAGTTAAAATTTCCATTCAAGATACTGATTAGAAAGACAAAGAATTTGGCATCAAATCCTCTTGGGACAAAATGGTATTTTACAAAATGTTATTTGTTTGTTTTCAGCCTGATAAAATGCTCATAAACACATTTGATTAGAGAAAACATCATATCTAAATCTTTGTGTATTCTAAGCAATGCACTTTCACATTTATTGTGCATTTATTATATAATAGGCATGCTGCTAGTTCTTGTGGGAACAGAATGTGTAGGTTAAAGAGCATGTCCTCAGGTTGTTGTGGGTTTTTTTTTAATCCTCACTGAAGGATATATTTTTCATTGATTTTTAGAGAGTGAAAGGGCAGGAGAACTGGGGGAAGATAGAGGGAAGGAAAGAAATGGGGGTTGGGAGAGAGAGAGAGACAGAGAGAGAGAGAGAGAGAGATATAAGAGAGAGATAAGAGAGACATGTCAATTGGTTGCCATCTGCATGCAGCCTAATAGGGACCAGGGATCAAACCTGCAACCTGGGTACATGGCCTTGACCAGGAATCGAACCCAAGGTGTTCAGGGCCAATGCTCTAACCACTGAGTTGCACATGCAAGGGAGTTCTTAGGTAATGTCTGGCAGAAACTACCTATGTGTACATACTAAATATTACTGTAAAGAGTACTACTATTGGCTACAAACAAGGAAAAACAAGAAAAGAGAATTCTACTGGAGAGATCAACAATGCTTCAGAAATAAGATGATAGTTGAGTTTGGCCAAGGCAACCCAAAAATCCATAAGGCCCAATATATACATTATAAAGTAAGAGAAATTTTAGAATATAAAATGAGAAATTAGCAGTGTTCTAGTCATCTCTTCTATAACCCCACTGCACTTTGTACTTCTTTCTATTCTGGCATGTTGCCTTACAAAGGATTTGGCTCCAACGGTGTCACTGTGATAGTCAGAGAGGACCTTACAGTAGGATCACAACCATATGGACTTGGAATTCCTAGTGCAGGCACATAGTAGACTATTAAAATTGTATAAAGAAATGAATGAACTGAATGTTTTAAAAGCACTTTGTGAAGTCAGCTGAACTTTCTAATTTTTACAAGTTTTATTATTTTGGATTTTGGGTCCCCAGATGGCTACTGTGTGCTATAGAATTCATTATCCAGTGGCTACACTTTGTTCTCATCTTTAGCCAGGTCAGCTAAGGGTAGGGTGGACGTTGCAGATCCCCAGGATCGTGGTTGCCAATGCTCCCACCTCTATGCCAAGATCCTCACTGATCCTGAATGGGTCCACACACATTCATGCATCCTTTAAACCTGAGAGTCAAAATCACATGTTTGAAATTTGACAAGTGCACATGCAGCTTGTTGGTTGTGCGTGTGCTCACGCATGCACACACACACACCTTTTATGATGCACAGATATGCTAGCAAGGACATATAACACATAATAGCAAAGGTGCAAAAGAAGCCACAAAAATTAGCTGAGATGTGATGAACCTAATGTGCATATATGGTCTGAAATGAGAAAAAGAATAATCAGTATAGTCAAAACATTTATCCTTGCTAACCTGCAAAAATGATCACTTTTTATCACCTTACAAGAGACACTAGAATTTGCTTATCATAATTTCCATACTTTTATTACTGAAGTTTAGTTCTAATTTTCCTTCCAAGAAAATTAGCATTTTACTTTTAACTCTCTGATCTAACTGTTACCTCCTTCTTAAGTATAACTCTATTATTATTTTTTATTTTTCAGTAATATATGCCCCATTTCATAGTGAAAAACAATGGGAGACTGGTATTCAAGTTCCTAAAACTTGTATTTTGTAGTTACAGCTATTGCAGAAAATACATCATTTCTATTTAAGTCAGAGAAAATTGGTGAGACCCATCAGGTAAATTATTACTATTATTTTTTATTTTTTTTAAAGATATTTCATTGATTTTTTTTACAGAGAGGAAGGGAAAGAGATAGACAGTTAGAAACATCGATCAGCTACCTCCTGCATACCCCCCACCAGGGATGTGTCCGCAACCAAGGTACATGCCCCTGACCCGAATCGAACTTGGGACCTTTCAGTCCGCAGGCCTACGCTCTGTCCACTGAGCCAAACCAGTTTCGGCCCATCAAGTAAATTACAATTCATATGTAATATTTAAGAATTAAGGAAACCCATTAGAGAAAGTCAATAACAAGCCCACTTAATCCTGACACAGTTTGACTCCTTGTAACTTCACGAGTGCTTCAAAAGCATCGGCTTCACTGGGCAGCTTATTAGAAATGCACATTCTAGGGTCCTATTTAGACCCATTAATCAGAATTTGCATTTTAACAAATTTCTCATAGTATTTTGCATGCGCATCAAAGTTTTAGAAGCATGAAGTAATCACAGGACTTTCATGGAAACTCCCAAGAGTAGGGTCTATCGGTATTTTATTGAGCAAATGCTAATAAATTTTCATCACCTGCTTCTGAATGTGCATAACTTTTCATGAAGAGAAGTTATTCCATTAATTTTTAATTCTGGTTGGGTTTTCTTTTAAAGATCCACAGACTCAAATGCTTATTAGTTTCAATATCTTGCCTTAAATTTACATCATGATTCATTTCTGAAATTTGATGGCCTCCCTGCTTTTCATTTTGCATCCAGTCCAATGGTACCCTGTGGTACAGATTGTGCCTACCTCTCTCTGTCCACAGGAGAACCAGGTGTTCATGGGGAGAAGTGAGGGACCAGTGATGTGAATTAGACAATTATATGGAAGATTGACAAGTGATTTTAATTGTATGATGGGGATTTCAGCTCACTATCATTAAACTGATTTTTCTCAAAGGATTGTCTTAGGCTTAGAGTCATTTTTGCAAAGGAACACCCTCTACATCCCAACAGGCTTCTGCGTTTCACATACCAAGTGACTGATTAGGCATATTACTACACTTGATTTTATTTCTCTCCCATCATTGCTCATTTTCAAATTAGTGATCTGGAGAAGCTAAGGAGAGGCTAGGTCCCCGGCACCTCGAAATATGGTTGCTTTAGGTATCTCCTGCCAACTAGCTAACAACCAGAGGAAAAGATATCTGTCCTTTCCTAGGCTTGAGTTTCAAGGAGACAAGTGACCTATCTATCCATTGCATGGGAGTGAGCCCACTTAAGTGAATATTGATGATGACTACAATGGCAAGAGTCTGCTGAAGGAATGACAGGGGGTGTGGAAAAGGACACAACTATTTCAACTCTTGAATCAACAAAGCAAGATGACATACCCAAGCTGCATCCCAAACATCCTTCTTCGCAAGGCACACATTCCCCAAGGTCTGGGTCTTGGACTTCACCTATACAGTGAAAAGAGTGAAGAACATCAGTTGCTGTGAAAATAATGTTCATGTGTAGCTACTCTACTTCAAGCAAGTAATAGATCAATTATGAAACCTAAAACCATCTTTAAGGATCTATGTGTCACCTACAATTTTATCTCTTTCATTAATTTACTTGATTAGATCATATTGATTGGGTACAGATAGAACAGAGTGGGACTGTATGCCATGCAACTTGTATTGGAATTAAGCTGGTAGATTTTATTTGTTAAAGAAATAAATTCTTCTGGGAATATGGAATTGGGTATATAAATAAACAGGCTCTCTCTTTCTCTCTGTTTTTAATTCTCACCGGAGAATATACTTTTATTGATTTCAAGAGAGAGAGAGAGACAGAGAGAGAGAGAGAGAGAGAGAGAGAAATATTAATGGGTAGCCTTCTGTATATGTCCTGAATGGGTATTGAACCAGAAACCTAGTATGTGCCCTGACCGGGAATCAAACTCACAATCTTTTGGTGAATGGGATGTTGCTTCAACCACCTGAGCAATTTGGCCAGGATGAGGCTCTCTTTTTATCTGGTTTAGAAAGACCTTGGAGCTCTCTCTTTTCAGCATCAGATTAGGCATAATTCTTATACAGAGCAGAGAAAGTTTGCAGTATTCTTACATGGAAAAGTGCTGTTTTTAAACTCTCCTTCTTCCTATATAAGATAAGGAATTGGTCAATAACTATAACTTAACAATTCACAGAACATTTTAAATATTTTCAGGTAGTTTTAGGTAGGACTATGCTCTTTGGCTTCTCACAGCAGCCATCTTGGTGCTATACTCTCTCTTTTACAAATGAAGAAACCAAGCAGCAAAATTCAAACTAATTTTGTCCAGAATCTCATAACTAGTAATTGAGCAGGAGAAAATTGTTGGCCATGACTTCCAGACTCTCATCTAATTTTCTCTCCTCGATACCCTGCCTATAAACCCTCCACTCAAGATCAATTTCTATGTGATTAATTGCAATCATTATGGATTATGTCTGGGGAAACCCAGCGAAAAAGTGTGTAGGGAAAGAGAGAAGGGCAGTAATCACTGTTCCCATTTGATGCACAGTCACGCAGAGTCATCCCAGGCACTGACAGAAAACCAAGAAGACAATTAAGAGTGTGGAACATGTAGGGGCACAGTTCCTCCTGCCACCTTCTAGGGTAGGGCAGTTGCCCCAGAGCAGCCTTACCTGGTCCGCACTCTAACTTCTGGCAGGTGTGGTTGGTGGGTGCTATGAAGTAGCCATTTGTGCATCGTGTGCAGATGTCTGCGCTGTGACAAAGCTCACAGTTATCTGGGCAGGGTAGGCAGGTGTGCTCCTCTGCAGGGTAGTGCCCTACTGGGCAGCTCTCCCGACACTCTCCCTGGTACAGGAAGCGCTCCTGGCCTTGCTTATCTGAACAAATAGAGAAGCAGGAACAACAACAAAAACAAAAAAGGGAAAATGTACATAATTAACTATAAACTAATATAATGAAGATATTTTATTTAAAACACACACACACACACACACACACACACACACACACACACACGTGACTGAGTGCTTAGGTTCCTAGGAGGGTCAGAAGTATAAGAATGGATTTAATAAAAAGTGCAATGTCTGTATTTGTAGTTGAAAAGTTTTTCTTGGGGTCCTTTCAGTGTCTATAGAAGCCCACAGATATGGAGGCTAGAGATCCCATAAGAATAAACAAATGCTTGTTGATAGACATGTGCGTTTTTTTATGAATTCTCTTATCAAAATCACATGCTTGTATTAGCTATCTGAATTTTTGTGTGGCTACCAATTACTACAGTGGCATCTATTTAACATTAGATCTAACACACCTCTGACGCCTTTACATGCATCCCTGAATGTTCCTGAACTCTTCCAAAACTAGATTCTGTCAGGAAAGAATCAGCAGTAATCCCAGCATGAGACTATGGGAATTTACTCCTGAATGAAATTGAAAATTCTAATAAGTTACAAACAATTGCAGTTAATAAAAAGGATTATCAATATATTTAAAAAAATATATATATATGCACCTAGAGGTCTCCTACCCTCACACTCCTGGAGTTTTTTAGTTTGTGCTGAGTGTGTTTGGGATATCCATCTTCTCTGAACCAGGTCTCCCATATGTTCCGGCTTCTGAAAAACAGCTGATCTGTGCTACCCACATACCTGGGGTGCTGATCTGTGCTACCCACATAACTGGGGTCTACTGTTCACTCATCATGTAACCTACCACGTGAAGATCCAGAACCACTGGCTTTCAAAGTGCAAGTGACCGAATTTGTGGGTAGAGATAACATGGACACCCATGTTACAAGTTCAGAAACTGAAAGTTAGTATAGTGTTAGGTTGAACCACATGAAAGTGCCAGCATTCAACTATTTTTTTTAACTTGTAAACTTGCTTAAAACACTCTCAAATTGTTTAACCTAATGTTTCCTATTTAATTGTTCAAATACAATACAAAATTCACTCTTGGATTACAGGCTCTGAAGCCACCTCTGTCCTGGTGGTGATTTCATGCCAGAAGTCTGATGGTTTTTGTGGGAACAAAGAAAATAAAGAGGGCTTCCATGGAAGTGGTGGAGTAGAATATCTGCTCTCTTCATGTCTGACAGGAGAGTGTTTGGGAGGATGTAATGTGCACATGGTGATGCTGCCACTATAGGATAGTGTTGTGGAGCATACAACCCTGATCTGGTGGAACCTGAATCTCAGGAGACTACACAAGAGTTAACCTTCCAAGTTATGTTCTTCTCAGGCACATTATTAAAGCCTAGCAAACCCCAGTTTCCATAGCTCATTCAGAGATGACCCTGTTTCCCCATATGAGTTAAATCATATGGTTCTTAGCTTTTTCTGACTGACTTATTTCACTTAGCACAATGTTGCCAAGATCCATCATGTTGTTGCAAATGGCAGTATTTCATCCTTTCTTATGACTGAGTATAATTAAATCTCGTGCATAAATCTGAAAGGGATTTTAGATGCCATTTTATCTGTGCTTCTCCTTTGTGAAAAAAGTATTCTATTGTGTGTATGTAAAAGTGAAACTTGTGAATACAAACAGCAGTGTGTTGGATGCCAGAGGAAGTGGGTGGAGGATAAAGAGGGTCCTAATATATGGTGATGGGAGATTTGACTTTGGGTGTGGCCACATAGAGCAATATACAGATTTTGTAACATAGAAACCCACACATGAAACCTATCCTATATAGAAATGCACAAAAAGAAAAGATCTTGTTTTTAACAGAGCCACATTTCTCAGATATAGGTAGGACGAGCTGAGGGAAAATAGTGGTAAGCCTACTCTCTTTTTGACCCACAGTTTTACATTCTCTACACTTTCATGTGACATCAACTCAGGATACAGAGGCTTGGGGGCATTTAAGTACATATTTACTGAATGATTGAATGAGTAAGTGAATTAATATTTAGCAATATTCTTATTTTTCCAACATTCCAAATGGATCTTAAATAATGATTATGGGTTCAGATATTAGAGAAAGTATTTCCCAATCCCATTTTTTATTATTTAGACATGGCTTTATTATCTCTACAGCTTTGGACATTATAATTTGGATTTAAAGAATAAATTTGAAGGGTTTTGGTATTTTAATTATACAAATGCTGCAAAAGGAGGCCATTTAGATGCCTTGTTCATAGCCAGCTTTCCCCATAGGCTTGGTCCAAGAGAATCCAAGATTTGGTCATTTTTCTAATAGCCTGAGAACTATGGCAGCTCACTTAGTTGGGTCTGATAGATGGATACCCCATTGATTTAAATCCGGTGCATAAATCTGAAAGGGATTTTAGATGCCATTCTATCTGTGCTTCTCTTTTTTTGCAAACAAGAAGAGACTTAAAGAGGTGAAGTGAGGATCTAGAACCAGGATTTCTGACTGCTGCTACTGATGTTCTTTCTACTGAATAATTCATTCATTCAGTTATCTTGTGTGCCTTCCATATGCCAGACACTGTGCTAGTGCTGAAAATACAACAGAAAACAGGTAAAACCACTCACTGCTCTTATAAGGCATAGTCCTATGAACAAGATAGGCATCAAGTGAGAGGTGGCTTGTAATGTAAGAAGTGCAGGATTTCACCTAGACAAGGAGGGTAGGACAACATATATTGAGGAAATGATGTTGCAACTGAGACCTAAGGGATGAATAGAAAGAGGTCAGGCAGACATGAGAGGGAACTCTCAAGAGAAGTCCCTGAACAGCTAGAGAAATCAAATGCCCATAAGAATAAGGAAGTACAAACAATAACAGCAGTAGTAATAACAATAAGTTAATATTTACTGAGTGCTTCTTATATACCCAACCTTGTTCTAAATGCTTTATTATTCTATCTCTATTTCATTTCCAGAATAATCCTAAAGGGGGCAACCATGATCATCATCTTAATAAATGAGGAAGGAAACAGAATGAGCAGGCTGGAGATAAAATTTGACATAGATATACTTTGTTTATATAAAAAACACACAAATAATTTAAATTTTTGCAAATAAAAGTGTTATTTCCTATTTTTCCACAAAAGCACAATACTATCAGTTCTTAATTTTTCTCAATTTTGTTATAAGCAAGAATAAAGATAAATAATTCTCTTTCCCCAGAAATGCCATGAAGGTAGGCTGATGGTGGTAACTGACAGCCTCAGAATCAGTGAGAAACTGTGAGTGGTGGGACTTGTGGAGAAATGCTCTCAGGCCAACCATTTGGGGAATGTGGATCCATTGTTGTTGCTAGATTTTCCAAGTTTTTAAGAGCAACAAAAAACTCAGGTTTTTCTTAGAAATTTCCCAATTTTTAAATTAAGGTAAAGTAAAATATGAATCTGTCCCACATGAGGTCAAAGTAGGGGTCAAACATAAGAGGTCCTTTAATATTGTGGAATATAATTCAGCGGCAGCATAAACTTTGAATCATTAAAACTGGGACAGGGAAGTCATACTTGTGTTTTGCAGTGGTTACTTTGATCCCACAGGGCGCTGACAACTTCTAAGTGGCATAGCTCTTGGCTGAAGAGAACTCGACACAACCTCTATTACAATATTTCTCAGAAAGACTGAATGTGTCTGCCTTAATTTCCTAGCTTTTCACTTTTTTACCTCTATAAACCTTAACTGTCTCTCTCATGTCTGACGTCATGTTCTCATGCCCTTTCTTCCTCCTTCTCTGGAAAGACATCTCGTAGCTTCCCTCTCATCTCAGAGACAGCGAGTCTACAATAATGTAAACTTGTGTCCTGACTGCAAGCAGCAGCTTCAAGGTTGTACATACTCGCTAATGAACAGCTGTCTAACTTCAACCCCTTCACCCCAGAGATGAAGCTTCTGAGTCAAACCAGACAATGTCCCTGGGAGAACAGGTTTGAAGCAATGAAGAACCAGTGGCCAAACAGACTCCCTCACCTACTCCACAGGAGGTGCAGTTGGAAGGCTCCTTTCCCTGGCATTCTTGGCAAGTGTTGTGGCATAGATGGCATTGGTCCTTTAATGCAAATTTTCCTGAGGGACAATCCAAAATGCAGTGGCCATCATTCAAAATCCTAGAGGAAAAGCAGACTTTTAGAGTTTGTAAGGGTGACTTTCTGGAACATGTGGTGTTCATGTTTCACTGCACAAACTTGGTTTCATTGTTCCAGAAACAAGGGGGATGCCTGGGAATGATCATCTTAGACCATGTGGAATATTAATCATGTACCCATCCTTGCTTGGCTTGAGGGTGGGACCCAATAGCAGCCGTGCTAGAAACTGGCTGGGGATGCGGTCCTGATCTGGATTGCAAATAAGCTATCCAGTGTCAGCAGAGATTAAACCCATATTGTAGGCCACAGACAATCCCAACACACAGTTAGAGGATGGTCTTTGAATTTTCAAGACACTAAATGGAACTTTGAATCCAAAGACCTTGGAGAAAATATCCTTCCTTTAGATATGATCATTTCCATACTTTGCAAGGCAGATGTCAGCTCTAAGGGCTCCCAGAGGGTAGAACAAAGCACTGTTCTGAGTTTAGGTGCTACTTATAAACTTGACCTATGCATATGGCAAGTGTGTGTCATTTTTGCAAAGTTTCCTGAAGTATAGGGTACCACATTTCTATTTTCTGACCATGTTTTCAATCCCCTATAAGGGCATTGCAGATAAGTTAGCAGTTGAACTTACTAAAACCTTTGATTTTATACACATATGCCATGGCTAATATTTTCATAGTTTTGCTTCTGTTTTACCCTTGCAAAGTAATCCCAAAATAGTATGTGGTTAAGTAAATTGTATTCAAAATGTGTCCCAAGTGCAAGACTCAGATAGATAATGTGAATAGATGAGGTAAGCTGGGGAGGGGGTGGGACGACTCAACTCCTGCTAATTCAGTAGGTCCACTAGGGAGAGAGTTGAGAAACTGTATTTTTGACCAGTTCCTGGGTAACATTCATGCTCTGGTCTAGAGAACATTTGAGACTTGCTGCTCCACCTTCTGCTCACTGATAGTCTGAATGGATTACTATGGAGTTTGCTAAATGACTCCTACCTAATACAGGTAGTACCAAATGGATGTCTTATAGAGTGTCTTTAGAGTAGCAGCCACTGTATCAGTTGGATGATTAACTGAGTATGTAGTACATACATGCCCCTAAGGGCATAAATGCTGGCATCCAAGCCTGGGAGAACTAAGGGCCTGCAAAAAAGGGCAGAGTTTCCTTTTCTCTCTACCACCCCTCTCCACTCAGACTGGATGCACATGGAAGGCCAGGTGTAGGCCTCGTGCCACTTGTTCCTGAGGTGGCACTGGTCCTATTTCCATAGGTAGAGCCAGCCCTAAACTGAGATAGGCATTTGAATTCCAGGCTTGGAGGAAATTGGAGTGGGGCAAGGCATGCGGAATAGTGTGTTACTTGCAGCCTTCTATCTTGTTCCTATTCCCTGAAAGTCTGTGTCCTTTGTATTTGTTTGGAAACAGAATAGTATTAAAGCCAATAGCATAAAACAGAAGGCTGCATCACTCCCTCCCCCACTTTCCCACTCCCCAGCCAAGATTTGGTCACCTACCCAGCACTACTGGTGTGAACAGTCCTTTTGGCTCCCAATGCAGTGCGTGGAGTTCAGCCCTAAACAAACCCGCACACATATCTGGTTGTCCATGTTAAATCCTCTGCACCATGGCATATAATGAGAGGACTGTGTTCTCAGGCCAGACTTTTAGCTGATGGCACTAATGCTGACTTGGAATATCCCAGCCCCACCCTGCCTCTGCTTTCTGAGCTAGAAGATTTTTCAAGGGATAATTTGGATGTGGCTAGTTAAAAAACAAAAAAAAAACCCCTTTAAGAAAAACTATGCAAGAGTCTTCTGAGGATTGTAAACAAGGAAGCCACTGGACGCTCTATGAAAAGGAGAATGGGGCATGATTATTTGCGAAGTTTCATTTTCTTGCTAAAAGAAGAGGGGATGGAAAGTTCATCATCATTTTTTCCTTTTTAGAAAGACATGAAAGATTGGTTTAGGGAGAAGTTATTTCTCTTGAGAGGGGCAACTAACACTGTCAATGATAGGAACCATTTAAAATAACCCAGAAACTGGGTAGGGGTGAAACAGATGATGTAATATTTTTTATGTGGGTAACGGGCTGCCTTTCTCACTTGAGTCCTTGGTTTTAAAAAAGTACTGAGCATATAAAGGTGCTTTAAATTATCTCTCCCTCCCCTCAGGAAAATACAGGTGACCTACCCAGTGTTTGTAAGACCATGCTTCTTTCTAAAGATGGGACTATAGAGAAACAGTCATGCCTAAGTGCCAGCACAGAATTACATCACCGTCCAAGCCCTCCACCCCCTCCAGAAAACTTGCCAAGGAACTTAACGCAAAGTACCACTTCCAGTGGCGCAGATTTCCATCGACACCAACAAATCTTCCCAGGTGGAGAATAGATATCTTGCCCTGGGCTCCATGGGGCTGCTGAAAACATTTAAAAACCAACTCTCAAGCCATCTTTGGGATCTCTGGTCATTCTGTTTGTGGAATTCTGAGACAAACAGGCAAGCTCAATGCTACAGGGGAAGCACTTCTCTCCCCAACTCATGTGCGCTCTTGGCCTTTTATGAGCAGAGAGAACTATCCTAGGTCCATCAGGGCTCATTGAAAGAAAGAAGGCAGCAAAACCAAGTGCTAAGCTGGGCAGAAGCATGCTCTCAACATTGGCACCAAATTTTCCAGAAGCCCCAGGGTGTGTGTGTGTGAGTGTGTGTGAGAGAGAGAGAGCGAGAGAGAGAGGGGGGGGGGAAGGGGGAGAAGGAGAGAGAGAATAGAGAGAGATACATGTGAACCGAACCAGAAGAGATGGTAAGTCAGGGTTAGCTGGTCCTCTGTGCCGATTGTTGGTTTGGCCTAACTAAAGCCATCACAAAGGCACTTCATGTAACTTCTGGGTGTTTTAATGTTTTAACAGGGAAATCTGGCAAAAAGTCTTCATTTTTTTAAAATCATTGAAACATCAAACAAAACATTTGAGGTTGGTAAGAACAGAGGTAACATTTTTTTAGAAATATATTTTTATTGATTTCAGAGACGAAAGGAGAGGGAGAGAGACAGAAACATCAATGATGCGAGAGAATCATTGATTGGCTGCCTCCTGCACGCCTTACACTGGAGATCGAGCCTGAAACCTGGGCATGTGTCCTGACCAGGAATCAAACTGGTGACCTCTTGGTTCCTGGGTCGATGCTCAACTGCTGAGCCACATCTGGCTGGGGTGAAGGAAGGTGCAAGGCTCTGTCTTTCCCTCTGTTCCTTCTCTTTTTGAAGGAGCTATTTGGAAAGCCAAGCCCATGCTATTGATTACACACTTTATAGTGTTCAATAAAACTCACATTTATTGAATTATTACTATATGTTGATCACTGGGAGGGAATGTCCATCTTAGAGATTCACCTGCCCCTGAAGCAGCCTCATCATCCTAGTCTTGGGAAAAACTCTGCTTCCTATGCATTAAGCAGAGCAGCGATGAGGCCATTCAAACACCCAATCAACTATTGCTAAGTGCTAGAATCAGAGGAGCATTGACTAAGAATACAAGAAGATCCCAACTACCTTCATTAGTAGAAATTTTCAGTGTAATAGCAGAGATGCTCATCTCATTCAGATACTTGCTGTTTTCTTATCCACTCAGCTATCGGACATTTATTGAGTCCCTACCATTTTATGAATACTGTGATAGAAAATAGAGATACAAAGATGAGTATTCCATGGGGTGTTCAGTCTGACAAATGAATGTCTTAAATTGTCACAGTTGCACTCACGGAAGTTTAGGTAGAACACAGGGGAACATAAAGAGGAAGAAGTTAATTCTACTGGGAAGAGGTAAAAAATGCCTTCATAGCTTAGCCAGTGAGGCTCAGTGGTTGAGTGTTGACCTTTAAATCAGGAAGTCACAATTCGATTCCTGGTTCAGGTCATATGCTTGGGTTGCCGGCTCATTCCCAAGTGTAGGGCCTGCAGGAAGCAGCCAATCAATGATTCTCATCATTGATGTTTCTCTCCCCTCCTCCCTTCTTCCCACCCTCCTCCTTCCTCTCTGAAATAAATAAAAAGTATATTAAAAAATGCTTTTATAGAACAGTTTAACCTTGAAGTGATTCCAGAAATATGAGTATTTACTCAGCAATGATTGATGGGTGGATATGCAGAAAAGGATGAGATTCTAGGCATTAGTCACCACCATCTTCATTGATGAGATACTAAAGAGGTTTTCTCATCAATGAAGATGGTGATTCTAGATTCTAGGGGACTGATTTTTGTAGTGCCTACTGGGCATCATGGGAGAAGAGGCCACAGAGGTGACCTGTGGTCAGACTATGGACAGTTACTGTGTCATGGAGTTTGATTCTTTCTCCTGGAGGCCTCTCATGTGCCTCTAAGGTGGTAAGCACCTTCTCTTTCCATCTTGCAACCCATGACTCTCAATCAACCATAGGAGATACTGAGAGGCTACTCACCTTGTGATGGGGCAGTCAAGGCAGTTTTCCTGGGTCGGTCCCCAGCACTTGGCACACGAGGCTTCACAGATCTGGCAGTGGCCCTGTTCATCAATGTATTCTCCTGGGGAACAAAATTCAGTTGTTTACCTCATTTCTACATGGCAGTGTTTCCTGGGCTGTCAGTCTGAGAGCAGCCAGATCTGTCTGTGGCTGCCTGAAAGCCATGCAGACAACCCAGAGAGAAGAGACCTTGAATGGCTTCAGTTGCCAGTGCTAAATCCTGACCTTATAATAACAACTGCTCCTCTCCCAGAGGCCCTGAAAGTTGGAACCTGAAAAAGTTATGAAGCAATGACATAATTTTGAATCTAGTAAAAATGTGTTACAAATTTTATAAGTAGAGAGAAGACAAAGGGGCTTCTGACAGGACCCCTTCACTGAGCTCCTGTTGACTTCCCTGTTTAAAGCTGAAGGCTTATGGCCCACAGAGACCCCAGTGATAGCCTTGGTTCAAGTCAAGGAGCAAATTGGACCCACCTGGGTCCTGTCTCATCACTCTGGAGAGGATTGTGATAACTTGTCAAGAAAGGGAGTTGAAGCTTGGCTGACATTTGGACAGATGTCAGCTGCATCTCACCCTGAAAGAGTAACAATGAAGAGATAGCCAGAGAATTCTTCATTTAATTAGAAGCTTATCTTACCCAAGGAAAAAAAACAACATGGCCTTTCCACAGAAGCAAGTCCATCCTCACCAACTTCTTGTAAACATTTTTAAGAAATTATTCCCATAGCAAGGGTGGCAGAGAGTGGTGAACCCTCATTGAAGGTGATAATCCAGTGATAGGTCTGTGGCTCATTGAATTCAACCCTCTACTCACACTACACTCATCCTCTGCTCCTATTGTCTTAAAATAAATTGACTGAAAGGAAACTGAAATTCTTTCAGTCAGATCCCCAAAGAGCCACATTGTATGGTTTAGAAAGTGATCATGCTCAGAAACTTTAGATTCAGATTTCAGCAGAGTAACAATCTTCACTTGCCTCCCACCCCAACTTTCATAGCCTTGTAAACTGTATGAACATTGTCAATCTGAGATCAGCTAGAGCAGTGAGGTAACAGGACTCACCAATGGTTTATTTATTTATTTATTAAATTGATTGGGGTGACATTGGTCAACATAAATATATAGGTTTCATGTGTGTGTTTCTATGTTAAAAGATCTTTATATTGTACCATGTGCCCACTACTCAAAGTTAAATAATCTGCTACCTTATGTTAGGGCTCCCTTCTTCCCTCACTCCCTTCCCTATGGCAACAACCATATTGCTGTTTGTGTTCATAAGTTTCAGTTTTATATCCCATATATGAGTGAAATCATATGGTTCTTAGTTTTTTCTGACTTATTTCACTTAGCATAATGTTCTCAAGGTCCATCCATGTTGTTGTAGATGGCTGAGTAGTATTCTATTGTGTATATGTACCACATACCTATTGTTTAATCAAGTGGTGCTACCGGAACTCCAAGATTTGGTGCCTGATTTATTTTAACTGTATGGGGGTGGGGTGAAGCCCTGGAAACAGATGACTGGTGAAGAATGGAGGGAGGTCTACTACTCTGCCTTTCCCCACAATTTTACTGAATGAGTACAGTTGGGTAAAGTAAACCTTATCTCCATAAATTGTCCACTTGCTGGCGCTCAACTACAAAAATGAGTGAGTTTCAGAGTGAGTTACTAGTGGAGGCAAACATGCAAATAGGGAAGTTGTTTGCTGCACAAGGTACCTGCCCAAATAATGGTCACATGGAGTTGGAAATTCATCCCATGTTGATTGTACCAAACCATGAAAATGTGTTGGCTGCCTCTTTCTCTATAGGGGATGCCTTTTACTAATTCACACAAAGATGTCAGAACAGACTAATTGGTAATCAGCAGTCTCAAAGCAGAAAAAGAGCTGGGACTTCTGTCTAGTAGAAGTATTGATTTCAAGTTGGGACTCTCACTCAGTATAGGCATCATATTTCACTGTTTAATTATTGCCCTTGTGCAACCTCTTCTACCTTTGTCAGGAAGCACCACAAATTGAACAGTATTATTATCAGTCTAGGCACCAGCAAGATAAAGAGCAGAGGATCTGGGGCAGACCTGGTAGGAGCAAGAAGATCTTGCCTACATTGCCAATGCTAATAATTTGTGTTGGATGATAGCTATGTATCTTTCAAAATATATGTGCTGAGTGGAACAGGTATGGGGGAGGGTCACAGAGGCTTCTAAATCCAAAGAAAGTGTTTTCTAGAGAAATGTAGATCATAGTTTGTTAATTCATCTCATTCCATGTATATTTTATGAACACTAGTATACCAGGCACTAGGTAAAATTTAGAGATATACAAATTTAAAAAACCCTGCTCTTGGATTCTCAAAGATATTTTATAAGAATGATTTGTTCCCTAGCTTGTTTGGCTCAGTGGATAGAGCATCAGCCTATACACTAAAGGGTCCCAGGTTCGATTTCAGTCAAAGACACGTACCCGGGTTGTGAGCTCGATTCCCAGTAGGGGGCATGTAGGAGGCACCTGATCAGTGATTTTCTCTCATCATCGGTGTTTCCCTCTCCCTCTCCTTTCCTCTTTCTGAAATCAATAAAAATATATATTTTTAAAAAGAATGACTTTTGAGGCAATACTTATAATCCAAATGCTGGCTAGGAGAGACTTCGCCTTCCTTGGACATTCTAGATTAAAGTCTGAAACAGAAGAGCAAGGGCATACATTGGACTCTGCTAGACCTAGAGGCAAAGACTTATTTTGCCTTGACATTGGTGCCTATAAAAACAGACATGGTGGTTTGGTTGTCCTAAATCTTACCACCCATCCACCTTAATCTTCACAGTGTATTAGATCCAATGCTAGGAAGGGATTTTAAAGTAAATACATCTTGCTCTGCTAAAGCAAGTGCTGCTTAGATGGTTCTGAAAGTTATGTCATATTTACACCCAAAGCCTCCTCTGTAGTTACAGATGAGTCATGGTTAGGTCAAGAAAGGGTTATTCAGATATTACTGTGGAAATTTTCATCCTCCTATGTCTTTTGTTTGTCTATTCCTTAGCTTCCATAAGCCAGTAAGTGGCACTGATATCCTGGCCTCTTGTTTCCTGGATCTGCTCAATTATCATGGCTTCTGTTGGCACTCACATAGATATACTAGTAAACATCTGAGATATAAACATCACTTGGAATTGCCCCAACTCTGAGATTTCAAATACTTTGCTCCAAACACAACCTTCCATGCCCCACTATAGTAAGTTTACTCTTCTTAATCATTCTTTCATTCATCTTCGTATCTCCCTCTTGCATATCTCACTGTAGTTAGGTCAAACCTTTTCAAGACTCAGGTTCCACTCATTGTTTCTCAGAAGATGACCTCACTATCTAATTTGTTGATAAGATACTGGATTTCTCCAGCATCCTTTGTCTCAGTATCAAAGTTCCTTCCTATCTTCTCCTTGACTGTTCATTTGTTGGCAACTCTCGATCTAGTGCTCATAATATTTCTCCACCAGGATCTCTGTCTTCAGTCTTTTCTCCACATTTCCCATTATCCTCTGACCTACAAAAGTTATCCTCAACCTAAAACCTTCCCAAGCACTCTTCTTCTTGGATAAGTGATCCTTAAAACATATTTTTCCCTCCTACCATTTGGAAACGAAATGGAGACAACCTCATAATCTTGAAGCTTATGTAAGCAAGTCAGCGTAGGACAGCTTAACCACACTTCGTAAGTCTGCATACCTCTTAACTTTAGAGCAAACTCTGGCTTTATAACAGATGAGAATAAAGGGACCTGTTTAATTTTCATATTTATGTGGATGTCCAATTAGTTATATAAACAACTGCCCCCAGCCCTTGTAGGCACAAGTGTCCTACTACACATTTGAAACAAACAAAAAAAAGTCAGATTCCAAGGACATAGTGAAGTTGCTTTTTTTTTTTTTTTTTTTTGGTTGTTGGAGCAGCAAATTCTTTTCATCTGTCTTTGTTGCACAATGAAGCTCAATGTTTATGACAGGAGTGATACACAAAATTTTTTTAAAGTCACTTTTAGCACAGACACCAGGATCCAATATTTTGTTCTCCATCTCATCCTGTAAGCTTTCCCTTCTGGGTTCTTCATCCATTATTATTATGTCCAAATTACCTTTCTCCTGTGATCAAAAGTGTTTCATTCCCCTTTTAGTGCCTGTCACATCTCATCCTATAATAGTTCAAAAAATGTTGAAGTAGTATCTCATAAGCAATGCTATCTCAAAAGTTGAAGACACAACTTAAAAATTAATAATTTGGAGAAACCAAGATGGCAGCATAGTAAACACCTGAACTGTTGCCTCGCACAGCAACTTCAAAACTTTAATTAAAAGACAAAATGGACATCATCCAAAACTACAGGAAGGCTGGCTGAGTGGGAATTCTACAACTAGAAGGAAAGAGAAAAGCATAGAGACTCAGAGGAGCTGCAGAAGTGCAGAGGTACAGAGGCACGCACATGGAGAGGGCTGGCAACTGAGTCTGCAGCTGTCTTTTTCAAGCGGGAGGGGAGACAAAAGCTTCTGACTTCTCTGAACTCCAGTTCCAGGAGAGACTCATATGGGGAGAAACTGGACTGTCTGGCAGCAGGCAAAACTTGAGGGTGGCTTTCTCTCAGAGGTGCTTGCAGCAATTACCATGGGTTACTGAGACCTGGGGGCCTCTTAGGGCAGGACTGATGGGAAGCCATTGCTGTTTGCTCTGCCCTGAGACTCTGCCCCATCCAAGCTTAATACAGAGGCTTTTGGATATGAAAGGCCTGGCCTTTGAATTCTAAACTTATCTAACAAACTGCATCTGAGTCAGTGAGACCCAGAACATCCAAAAGAAGGCCCAAAGCCCCATAGCGGCCTGCATTGCTTCACAGTTAGGCCTCATCTGGGCACCTCAAAAACCCAAACAAAGAAGAGGAATCTGTAGATCTCTCCATAGCTCCTGCTGGGTGGCCTCAGGCAGAGGCCAAATTAGCACCATCTTGGAGATCCAAGAGCCAGTATACCCAAGAGTCAGAGTGGGACCATACAGATTACAACTCCTCAGATCCAAAGGGACACACACTCAGGGGATAG
>PVJN01033701.1:0-23281 GCA_004026805.1 Lasiurus borealis | reverse complement strand
AACATCCCAAGAAAAACCATAATAAAGTCAAAGAGATACTGAAACCTAATCTGCTACCCAAGATATC
Organism: Lasiurus borealis; assembly: GCA_004026805.1. Taxonomy (NCBI): domain Eukaryota; kingdom Metazoa; phylum Chordata; class Mammalia; order Chiroptera; family Vespertilionidae; genus Lasiurus; species Lasiurus borealis. The sequence goes on along the minus strand of PVJN01033701.1, from coordinate 23,214 downwards.
TGTATTTTAATAAATTTGCTTGCCTTACTTCCTTAATAAATTCCCTTGCTTTGCTTGTTGAAACCTATAGAAAGAAGGATATAAAACTCCTTGATTCTGCACTGGGCATACACTCAGATCATCTGACTTTCCAAGTTGGGCTTTATGCCAAGTATATCCTATATAATAAAGAGGTAATATGCAAAGAGACCATCATTTCAACACACAAGATGGCTGCCTCCATGTGGTCAAAGATGGCTATCCCCATGTGGACACAAGATGGCTGCTACAAGATGGCTAGAAGGAGAGGGCAGTTGGGAGGGACAGGCCTATAAGGGAGGGCAGTAGGGGGGGGGGCAGGCCTGCAGGGGAGGGCAGTTGATGGGGACCAGCCCTGTAGGGGAGGGAAATTGGGGATGATCAGGCCTGCAAGGGAGGACAGTTGGGGGTGACCAGACCTGCAAGGAAGGGCAGTTTGGTGGGACCAGGCCTGCAGGGGAGGGCAGTTATGGGTAACCTCACTGGCAGGGCAGTGGTTAGGGGGTGATCAGTCTGGTAGGCAGAAATGGTTAGGGGCTATCAGGCAGGTGAGTGGTTGGGAGCCAGCAGTCCAGGATTGTAAGAGAGATGTCCAACTACCCATCGAGGGGTCACAGATTGGAGAGGGAGCAGGCTGGGCTGAGGGACACATCCCACCACTGTGCATGAATTTAGTGCACCAGGCTTCTACTATTTTAATAAATTTGCTTGCTTTGCTTCCTTAGTAAATTCCCTTGCTTTGCTTGCTGTTTGTCACTCATTTGAAATCTTTCTTACTGACAAGAATTGAAGAGAAGACAGCAAATAGCAATAGGCTGATGCCAATAACAGTAGGCTGGAGGGTGAAGTGGAATTTCAATTGGATAAAAAAACAAAGCAACGTGATCTTTTTTTATACACAGTTTGGGGTAAAAATTTCAAGTCCTCTTAAGAAACTCTCATAAAGGCAATTAGTCAAGTGAGTTTCTTTACTGCAGACATCCAACCTCATGAGATACTTGTTCTAATTATTAGAAAAGTCAAGGACTTACTTAAATTATAGAAACCTAGCCAAAGTGCTCCTGCAAACTCTTTGAAAGTCATGCTAGCAATGACAAGAAGAGGGGTCCTTCTCTCAATGTAAATCTGTGAACCATAAACACTGAAAGAATTGCACTGAGAAAAACCAGGAGATAAAAGTGAGGAAAAAATCTCCCTTTGTGATGCAAATTACCCATCCAAAATAATTATCTTGCTAATAATTGCAACAAAATACATTTTGCAAGCTATTAGCTAAGCATACACTTTATAATTCATAAATGAGAATTACATTTTTTCATTGTTAAAGAGAAAAAAAATCTGTTTGAAGGTATTCAGTCTTGATTGTATTTGAGCTTCTGCAGAACAATGACATCTACTCTGGCTCATTTTAGCAGTGAAATGATTTTATTTTTAAAAGAACTAAACATCTAAAGGTCACTAAAGGAGGCTCACAGATGAAGGTTTGGAAGCTGGCCACTGGATCAATGTCCCCATCTGCAGCTGCAGAGCTGCTCCAGTGAAGCCATCAGAGCCCGCCCATCTGCCCGCCCCCTCCCGTGGGCTGTCCTATAGCCAGGCACTGGACATTGCCAGCAGGCCCTCTGTGACTGCAGCTTCAACAAACTGGATGTCTCTGCCTTCACCATGGCCAATTGGATTCTGTGCAGCCTTGCCACTCACCACCAGCTTACAAACAAATTCAGAATAGATATGCCTGATTGGTGGACCTAGATTCCACGGTTGCATTTTTGCTACACAGAAGGCTGGGAAAGTGAGGTTCTGGCTTCTGTAATAGAAGACACTGAATTCATAAGATGGAAAATTACCCCAAACACAAGAACAAATTTCAACCATAGCTGCCACACACAAGCTAACAAATAATTAGAACGGATAAGTAAGTACATAAGAAAGAAAGGAAGGAGGAACCTTACAAGTTATTTAGATCAATTTCCCCATTTTAAAAATTTGAGGAAATAAAGACTGAAAGTGATTTAGCCCAAATCAACTCCTTCTTACTCTAGATGAGGCTCTTTTCAATTCAAAAGGATGACCAAACCTTGGGCAATCCTTTCTTCTACAGAAGACACCTTTATTGACTATGATGTTCATGCTTGTAGAACCCAGAATTGGCACCACAATCTTTCTCAACACAGCACGCTGAGCAGCCACAACCACATTAGTACAAGAAATGAAAACTATTTGGCATGCCTGTACTGCACTAGGCCAACATTCACTCAACAAACTCTTGAATAAATTAATGAGTAGAATAAGGTCTAGTATAATTGATACCCTTGGAGCCCACAAACATTATTTGTTATTTGGGTTGTTACATAATCTCTTTGAGAATTAAGGTTTATTATGCCTAGTTGTCTATATTGTGGTTACTGGCACAAATTCATAATTTGTTTACAATGGTCAATAAACAGCAGGCTTCAACTGATTGCTTGCCAACAATAGCATTAATCTTCCTAATCATTCAGATGAAGATTTTCCCTCTTTGCTATTGTCAAGTGTCAAAGTGGGCAGGATGATGGCTTGGGAGGTTTCTTCCTGGCACCGGAAGCAATACCTGCAAAGATGCTGCTCTAGCCCTGTTGGTTCCCTTTGAAAGTTGGTGGATAGCAAACCAACTTTCTAGCTTCTGTCACTGCTGAAAACCAGTGTGGGTTTACCTACACTGTATTAGTGTGAAGCCAGTGCAAAGATGAAACAGGACTGGTTCATGCTTAGTTAAATCAATGAGTATATGACATTTATGTAAAGTACAACATGTTTTGGGAGGTTTTTTTTTTTGATAAATTATGCTTTTGGATGCAAGTGGCAAAAACTTTAACTCAAATTGGCTTTAGAGAAAAAGAAAAAAAAAAGAAAAAGAAACATATTGTCTCAGTGACAAGGACACTGAGAAATGGATTTAGTTCCAGGGACTCCAACAAGGTCACTTCTGGATTTTGCCTTCTTTGGCATTGGGTCTTTCAGTAGAGGCTCCAAATTTATACTCTCCCAGGTTCAGCCCCAAGGGAATAGATAGCACTTTTTGATAGCTTCTACTTAGTACTATTATTCTGTGCAATTGAAACAATTGTATGTGAATCAATGACCGTGGCTTGGGCAGTTCAGTGCTCTGACTGGCAACGAGGTTAAAGCCAACACTGTCATACCTGAGAGCAGGATTGTCCACAACAAGTGCACATTAGACAGTGTCCAGTAGGAAGGATATGGGGAGAATTAAAGAGAGTTTAATGAAGGGACTATACCTGAGGTGTGGGCAATGGTAAGGAAACCAGGACTAGGAACGGTGGGACACCACATCACCCCTAGACTGAAGGAACAGGAGGAGGAGCTGTTACTGGCCCTGGGTGAGAGGTGTAGCCATAGGTATGAACCATAAGCCAGAGATGTGAGAACATCAAGGCACAGAGCCACGGCCAAAGCACAGTCCTGAAGAGAGAGTAGAGGAACACAACTCCTCCATCCCTGCCTCCCAAATGCTGTCTAGCAAGTTGGTTTCATTGCCAACATTTTTCAATTGAGCTATTTAAAATAAATTATGTTTCCAACATCCCTGGGAGGATATGGCAACATCTGGCGTCTTTCCTCCATGGGAGGGTTTCCTTGGAGAATAGCTGCTGCCTCTTTGTCTCCTGGGCATGGTCTCACCCCTCCTCCTCCCATCCTTGTCTCCAGGTGGGGTCTCACCCAGCGCCTGGGGTACCTAGGCTGGGCCTGTTTCACTCTTGCACTCCATACTCCTGCCTCTCCAGCCTTCGCTGGGACCAACTGGGGAGGTCCAGTGGAGTCTCTGCAGTGAGAAAGGCTGCAGAGGAAGAGGTTTACTCTGTATCACAGAGAAAGAACCAGTACCATCTAGGGGGTGCGGGGGAGGCAGGGCAGCATCCATTGTTAGAATGAATTTTTGATGCTTGATTTCCTAGTCTTGAGACCCCGTCACAGCAAGTGTTTAGACAGTCAGATGCCCTGGGAACATGGGGATGGGATTCCTGTTATCTTGAGAATAGATGGAATAAGGACAGCATTAAGAACTGGATTCTGTTTCCTTTAAGAAAATCTTTAATACTCAGATTGAAAAACACTTTTAAATTGGATAATGTAGTCACATAATTCAGTAGGTAGGAAAGTCAGTCTAGTTCTACTTCACTCACCTCCAGAGGCAACTGCTGTGCCCGTCTTAGGTGTCTCTCCAGAGATGGAGAAAGAGAGAGAGAGAGAGAGAGAGAGAGAGAGAGAGAGAGAGAGAGAGAGAGAGAGAGAGGGGGGGGGGGGGGGGGGAGGGAGGGAGGAGAGGAAGAGGGAGAGAAAGAGAAAGAGTGCGCACAGCCTTTGCAGATAAACTCTCAGCATCTTCAAAAGCACAAATCCAATCAGGTTAGTCTTCCACCTGAAACCCTGCGTTGATTTCATGTGGTGTAACCTGGCTTACAAGTCCCTGAGCACCCTGGCTACTGCCTCCCGCTCAGCTGTCCTTGGCAATGCCACCTTCCATTCTTTGTTCCACCCATGCTGAAATCCTCCTGTTCCCTTCCTGGTCAGAACCAATCTGTTCTCACCTCCTGTCCTTATTCCATGCTGTTCCACTGCCATACCTCACTTGTTCACTAGGCTTGTCCCCAGGTGTTTATTTACAGAACTCATTCTGGATGCCTAGACAGACTATGTCCCCCCTCCAACCCCGCTCCACTCGGTGTCTGTGTCCTTAGCTGTAACACTCCCTACAGTGTGAGGTAATTGCCTGTCTTCCCAGCTAGGCTATATGAGGACAGAGACTCGCCTGCTTCACTCACCAATAGATCCCCAGCACTGAGCACATGTCTGGCACAGAAAAGACATTAAAACATAGTCATTAAACCAATGAATGAGACTCACTAGAGAGGCAAAGAAAGATCACAGGCCTTGCTACTCAATCCCACCCTATTTCTTGGCACAAATGTGGGCTGTGGCTGAGTAACTAACTTGTTTTCTCAGAAGCAGGAAAGCATTTTTAGGATAAAAACCCGAATTCCAAATGTCCATTTCTGATGTTTAAAGATAAATTACACTTTATATGATGTGAAATAAGGATTTCCTTTGATCTATCCGCTGCTTAGCTCTGAAAAGCTTTAACCTTCTCCATTCTCTGATGAACAAGTCTCAAATTATATTAAGAGCAACTAAACTGGTCATAATTTTCTGTGCTCAGAGCAATAAATCAACAGATGTTAGGAAAGGGCATTCGAGGAAATGCAAAATTATTTATAGGAATACAGTGGAGCTAAAAATTTACTGCCCCCAAAACAAACATTGAACAACTGTTAAAAACAAGCCAAGAGGCCCGAAATGGAGTCACTTGTGTTAGGTTCTATGTCATCAAACTGAGACTTAATTACAGTTTGGCTCCCCCAGAAATGGAATCTTAAGCCCTTCAGTCAGGAATGGCCTGGTCAGCACTAGTTGAATAATCTGCCTGGTAACTCCTGCCACTCCTAAAGGAAAGTAACCTTGTAATGACTTTTTAACCATTTATGTTCCTTGTTCCGGCTCCCTTCTGCCTGTAAAAGTCTTTCATTTTATATAGCTCCCTGGAGTTCTTTCTATCTGCAGGTTGAATGTTGCTCCATAAGAATGGATTCTTGCTCAAATTAACTGATAAAAAGTGTAATGAGCCTCAGTTGATTTTTTAAGAGTTCTGGTGTAAAAAGATGGAACCGAAGGAGCCCCTCTCCCTCAACTGTCCCCAGAGGCATGAGACAACCAGAGGTCGGTACTTGTTCAGCATGGAGCTCTCCATCCTCTCGCTGCCGCCGCAGGAGGTGTGAGGTAAATCCCTCCATGACCTACTTTTGTGGTTTTAGTGTCATGAGCTTTCAGAGCTTTTCTTTTACAGAACTGGGTCCAGAAACCACTGGAGTTGGACTGGATCCAACTGAGGTACCGGACCAGGTCATGGTTGGGCTGGACTTAACTTATAAACTGGATTGGTCCCAGTGGGAAGCTGCAGGTGAATACAATTTTGTTCTGAGGCTGAACAAGGTTAACCTCACCGAAGATAATCTTTAATTACAGTGGCCGCAGCTGCAAATGTTTAACCTGAATAAGTGCATGTATTACAGGGGTGGGAACCTTTTTGCTGCCAAGGGCCATTTGGGTATTTATTAACATTATTCATGGGCCATACAAAATTATCAACTTAAAAATTAGCCTGCTGTATCTGGTCAAACATTTAATTAACTCACCCTTAATGCCTTGGCAGGGGCAAAACAAATGATTTCACAGGCCTTAAAGGGCCAAGGGCCAGACATTCCTCACTCCTAATTTACAAGGTGCTCTAGCTTTGTCTCCATTAACCAGGGTGAGTGGGGAAGGGTAGACCATGTGGGGTATTTGGAGTGGAGTGGGGCAGGAATGGAGGGCTGGAGAAATGCCCCTGTCTGCAGCACTGGCCCTTGAGCGGGAGGGCAGGAAGCATATTCCGCAGTACTCATCTCATTTAGTGTGTGCTTTGCAGGCCTCCCGTAGAGGGAGATATGGTTCATCAGGAGGGCTGAGCACTGGGACTCAGGCAGATGGGAAGATGTGGCATGGTTCTGGTTGATAATTTTCTTCACAGAAAATCTGCAGTCCATGGTTGAGCAAAGGGATCATCATCCAGCCACCGGGGAGGGGCCTGGGAATAGGCAGGCAGGAGTCACCTAAGCAGTTGGGGGTTTTAAAAAGAGATCCAGTTCCAGCAAGATCATTGGAAGCTGAATTTCAGTTATAAGCCAAGACCACTGGAGAGTGGCAAGCATCGCCTGGTGTCTCAGTGAGCATCAGGAGGCATCAAGAATGCCATGAACGTCATGGGATGATGTCTGGTAGATACAATAGTTGGTTAACATTTTTATTTGAAAGTTCGGTCATTTGTATTTTAGAGTCAAGAAATAACCCACGAGTGTCCCCATGTCCAAAGCATAACAATGTTTTATCAGAATTCCCTAGTCATGTTATCAGGTGCCAGGTCTCTGTATGTCTTTCCAGCCTCCTATCTTGTCAATTTTCTCCCTCCCCACTCTCTTAACCCCTTGGTTGGCCACACGAACAGTCCACAGACCTCCAGCCTCCCTCAAACACCCTTGCCTTTTACCCCCCCCCGCCCTTTGATGGGCTGGTGGACATCTTGTTAATGCCTCCACTTCCCATTCAAGGAGAGCTGACCCCTCCCACCTTATCTCACTGCTTTATATCTCAATCAGTGTATTTATGACTAGGGTTAAAATTCAGCCATCATGCACTAGGTTGGCTGAAGCAGTTGCAAATTTATTGAAATGCTCCATGCGGTTGATGAAAAGCCGCTGTCACAAGACTCCCATGTGCCTCCTTCCCCAACCCCTGCTCCACCAGGCTCCCTCCTTTAGCACTTTCCACACCACCCAGGACCCAGAAACTGGAGGATTGATGCTGTGGGCAGCAGGACCCTCCCCAACACCTGGTCAAGATATGCTCCTGAACTCACTTTGGGAATTCCCAGTGTGGATCAGAACTCCCAGGTTCAAGTCCAATATCTGATTTGTGAGCCCCTTCACTCCCCTGAGCCTTACTTTTCACATCTGTAAGATGGGCATGGAAGTTCACTTGCATGGCTCTTAGTAAGTTGCTGGGTCAGTAGATACACAAAATTTAGATTTTAATAGCTAGGATGTGGTAATTTTGAATACAACATTAATCTGAACAAGAATGCTAAGAGAATCCGGATGAAGGAAGCAAAGACTGGCTAGCACTAACCTGAGCTACTTGGGCTGACAGGCATTGTTGACGGCCAACCCTGTCACACGCAGGGGCAAAGGCAGAGCCCAAAGGCGGGACCTCATTTCCTAAAGCCAATGAGGTGGCCCAGTGAGTGCCAGGTTTCTTATCAGAGGTTAGTTGTCTAAATCTCTCAGGGCTTGTGATAACACACTATTTTCTTTTGCCTTTAGTTTTTCCAGAAAGCTCTTGAATGGGCGGCTGAGCTTGAAAGCTGCAGTCTTCTGAGAATCTGCATTTCTTGGAAGTTCTTTAAAGTCCAGGCAATATTTCCTGGAAAATGTGAAGTTCCTGGGGTTTATTAGAAGCTTAAACTTTCGGTCAAAGTTAAACATCTAGAAAAAAATGTTCCTGGGAAGTATTGTCAACACCTTCTAATTGGCTGCCTTGGCACTGTCTCAAGGCTGTGGTCTGTACTTCAGATGCTGGAGCAAGACCAGCCCCTGATCACAGCCCCTCCTGGGATGGAAGATAAGTAATAAACCCCCAAACCTTCACCCCACCCTGTGTTTCCGAGTCACAGAAATAGAAGAAGCCTATCGGTAGGAGTTGCATAAATCATGTTTACATTAGTGCTAGAAAGTACATTTCTCCCCAGGAGAGTATTTCCCTTCAAGGTCTTCCCCCTTCCCTGTCTGCCTCCATCCCCACAATCAGGGTGAGAGGTGAGATCAGAACCCTTGGTTCTTCCTAAATGGGTTCCAGGGCCCAGGTCTAGGACTAGGGAAGTTTCCTCCCCCCACCCCCCTCTCCACCCCTCCACCCACCCCTGTGTGTTTGCGTCCAGCTGGGCAAGAGTGTGGACCACAGGACCCAGGTAGAAAGAACAGGGGTGGGCCCCAATACCTCCTCTTAAAAAGCCTCTGTCCTCTGTGCTGCCACCTCCCATCCCACCAGGAGGACTTAGAAACCACGCTTGTGAGCACAAGGGATGGGACCTCTTCTAAAGTTGTAGCTGACATTCTTTCCCCTTTCTACTTGAACTTCCTTTCATCTGCTGGCCCTTCTGCCCTCCAAATGTACAGGGTGGCATAGAAAACAGGCCATCTTTCACCGTGAAGCAAGCTCTCCATTTTCAAGATGCAGTCACCAATGTTAACTAGCCTTGTTTTCAGGAACTAGGGATCAGTTCAAGGAACAGGACATTGCTATGCAAACATGAAGAGGCTGTAGAATGAAATGCCATTTGTTCTAAAGAGCACTTCACAGCTCCTGGCTGTTTACTGAGGGGATGGAGGGAGGGACAAACCACCATCTGCAGATGGTTGCAATGCAGCTCTAAAAATGAGTCTAATCAAAGTGCCTTTTTAGCAGGGAGATGTTCTTGATTAAATCCAGAAAAAACATTTTGGTCATGTTAATATTTTTAAAAATAAAAACTCAACTGACTTTCTGTGATATGCCATTTAAACATTCTAGAAATAAATATTTGTATTAAAATAGATAACTAATGGTTTATCATTGAACATTGTAAAGCATCATCTCATACCATGGTGGGACCTCAAAGAGGACATATTCACAGTTTAAATTTCAATATGCTCCACTTTTTTTTCTTTCATTTATTGAGTTAAAACCCAAACTACTTAGAGCCATAAAATTTGCATTTTCTATGCCAGCAAGGCCAATCAGAGAGAGAACTTCCAATGCTTCACTTTAGGTTATGCTTCCACAGGAAAATAATTTGACTAAGTTCAATTCATAATTTGTTCAAATTTTTGGCTTAAGTAAGCCTTAATTTTGTTTAAAGTCTATTCCAGGGGTGAGAAAGGGTGTCAAATAGAGATACATTATCCAAACAAAAACATAGCTGTCCCCGGGAGAAAATAGAGTATATGGGTTCAGAGCTCAGGCCTTAGATTTCACTGCCCTGGGTCCTATTCTTGGCTCTGCCACTTATTAGCTGATTCAATTTCAACAAACTACTTAACCACCCTCAACCTCATCTTCATAAAATAGCAACAATAAGAATACTTAAGTCATGGCGATGTGAGGACTAAAGGTGAAAATGTATTTAAATGCTTGTCATAGTTACTGGCACATAAAAAGCATTCTATAAATATTAACTATTATGGGTACTATAGACTGGTTTCACAAAAGTTCCTAGCAATGAAATCTTTTAAAATTTGATTCTGCAATTGGCTATTGGAATCCTGAATTTGCCTCTTGGATCACCATTGCCATTGGCTCCCCACCAGTCCTTATGACTTCACTACTGAACTCTAAAGCCAAGGAAATGGAAGAAGGATATTTGGTATTAAAGACAGTAACTCAGTGTGAATCAGGAAGAGGCATTATCTTTCAAGTCATTAATGAATTAGAAACTCGGCCAAAGTATCAAGCCTTCCAGGGAGGGGGCTCATGGGCTCTCAGAAGGTGGCCGACAGCAAACTTCTTTGGATAGGAGCATCAGCCCCAGTCATCACATGTAGTCCCTCAGGGCATGTCCTGCCATGACTGGGCTTGGCCATTTGGAGTCCAAAACACAAAGCCAGGGGGCCTCAGCGATAGTGGGCATCTGGAGTATTCTTCAGTTCCAAAGTGGACTGCTTTCACCATGAGACCTTTTATGGACAAGTGGGCCTCGACACAGGCTTGCCTCTACCCCTCTTTTCACAGCCTGTCCTCCTCTAGCCCTGGTTTTCTATAGTGCCAACGCATATCCCTTTGGACATGCATTAAGTGGAATAGACAAGACTATCCTACTTATTCAGAAAAGGACAATCCATTTCATCTGCATATAACCAAATATACACAATATTCTAAAGATTATATCACCATTACTTACCTGTAGGAAGGCAGGTATGAAAATGTATTCCTCTTCACTTCCTAAGAAACAAATATAAGAACATAAGTGAACAGAAAGAAGCACAATTTCTTTGTTGTGATTTCCATATCTAAATTGTTACAGGTTAGGAATTCTATATACCAGAATCTAGCCCAGTACCTAAAACATAGTATGTATTCATGAATGTTGAATACATGAATGTATATAAGCTCTCTCACTTTTGTGCTTCTCTCTGAAATCTCTACCTTTGTTCTCTCAGTAAATTTCTACTCATCCCAAAAGTATCTGCTCAGTTGCCATTCATTCTGTGAAATAATTTCTTTCTTTTTAGGTAGGGGAAACCCTTTCCTCTGCTTCCATGGAATCCCATACAGCAAGCATGTCAAACTCAAAGGCGAACATGGGCCAAATAAACAAGGTTTAAGTTTATGTGGACTTAAAACAAAAGCTTCAATTTTCATAGAAACATAGTTTTATTTCTATAGAGACATGTGGAATACATAGGGCTGAAATAAATGAGTAATCATTAACATAAAATAATAAAACATTTTAATAAAAATTAATTTTTTTTCTTGAACATTAACTTATCAGACACTGAATAACTTTACAAATTAATAAGTATAATGCAAATAACCCTATTTTTCTTGTTCTCCAAAAGTGAAATATTGCCAAGACTGGTTTGGCTCAGTGGATAGAGCGTTGGCCTGCGGACTGAAAGGTCCTGGGTTCGATTCTGGTCGGGGGCATGTACCTTGCTTGCAGGCACATCTCCAGTGTGGGGTGTGCAGGAGGCGGCTGATCGATGTCTCTCTCTCATTGATGTTTCTGACTTTCTACCCCTCTCCCTTCCTCTCTGTGAATAATCAATAAAAAAAAAAAAGCAAAAGCAAAATATTTCCTGTTGCACACACCGAACAAGTCAGTCCAAGACTAATGACGTGGCAGTCGGCTGCTAAAATATTCACTGCTAGTAGTAGTAGTGGAGAGAAATGATGCACCTGTGTGTAAGGCGTGTAAGGGAAATGAATGCAACACAATTATAGTATTTAGTCATTAGTGAATGTTGTAGTTCGTTATTAATAATTATGTATAACAGGATATTGTAAAAATTAAGTTACAAAATTTTTATTAAAAACTTTCTTACATACTATTACATTGGCTGGGCCGAAAAAAATATTCATTGTGTGCTGACATGTGGCCTCAGGCTGTGAGTTTGACAAGCTTGCCGTACATCCATGCCAAGTTTCTATATGCCCACCCTGGCCAATTCAAGCAAAAAGAGATTTGCTAAACGCCTAAAGGATATTGGGTGACTCACAGAATTTTGGGGAGAGATAGAAAACCAGCTCAATGCTCCAAAGCTGGGAGTAACAGCCAGGAAAGAGCCCAACTACTAGTGCACTAGCTGCTTGAGTCAGGAAACATAGTAGCTGCTTCTGCTGCTCCTTAGTGCTGACCACGCATTGAAGACCTGAGAATATAAGCATGGCTACAGCCACCTCAGAACTGACGCCTCTGCCACTCTTCTCACTGGAAGATATAATCTCCCCTGTACAGCTGCCACCTCCTGTAGATCACTTCCGCCTCCACCTGAGCTAGAACATCCCATTGGAAGAATATCAGCCATTTGTCTGAACCCTACCTGCAGATGGTTCTGGGAAATGTAGGGCTTAGTTTTCTAGTCTCTGTAACAGAGGAAGGAAGCATGGTAGGAGGTACGCACTGAGTAGACCATCCAACTTATATGTGTGTGTCATGCTTCATGATACCACTGTCTCTTTCACTTGGTATGAATTCCTTAAAATTTGAGAGAAAAAAAAATAAGCACCATAGATCAGTGTAAAAATCCAATATCTGACCAATAAGAGCTCCAGAAATAGAAAAAGGAAAGAAATAATACAAATTAATTTCCCAAGATGAAGGGCAAGGGTTTCCACTCTAAACGGTGTGAGTTTTACAAGACCCTAGACACAACTGCATAAAATTTCAGAATACCAAAGGTAAAGAAAAGATCCTAAAAACTTCCGAAAGAGAAAAAGTCATCTATAAAGGAACAAGAAAGATAGATGTCAAAGCAACACTGTATGCTTAAAGAAAAGAAAAAAAGATGGCAGAATAGATATCTTTATATGTGCAAGACTCAGAACGTTTATCTCTTATCCACCCTTCACTTGGGAATTACCTGAGATGCACTCCAGTAGAATGAGGAAGTAAATCAAGAAAGAAAAGTCAGAAGACCCAGGAAATGATGTGCCCACTTTAGAGAAGAACTAAAGAGAAGGAAATTAAGAACAAATCATCAGTTCCAGAAGGCGATCTGCCTAAATTAGAAGAGGTAAATGGAAACTTCCAAGAGGAGAGCCCTGGGGAGAAAAGAAGTTTCATAACCCGGATGGTAGTACGCTGGAGTCATTGTAGAACTATAAGAAAGATAATAAAGGCAGCGAATGCAAAATTTAAAGCAATTAGAAATTCCAGGAAAAATACAAAACTATGAGATGATGAATGTAATCATAGCATACTACTCTTCTCTCCAGAAAAGATAATACTATAAAGACTGCTTAATGAGTTTCAGTTTTTAAAATCAGCAAAAAGACAAAGCATGCACGGAAAAGACTAAAAATATTACGAATCTTAATGTAAAAATAAATTCAAAAGAGAGAAGAGGGAGGAGGGGTGAGAGAAAGGAAGGGCTGACCATGTAATGCATGCTATCTTACAGAGTAAGGAGGATAGTGTCCAGCATCCTTATCACCCCACCCTGCCATCGAATAATAGCTCTTCAGTTTCCTTTTGAGTCATTTTCCCTTCCCAACACATGCAGTCTTGGGAAAACTGTCAGTCCACATTTTCTACTCTGGCTAGCTAAAGGCTGAGCATGTAGCCCAGTGTAAGCCAATCAGATTTTTTTCTTCCTGGAAAATTAAGAATCCCCATTAATTCACATTGGGCAGTTCTCCTACTCCTCAGCGTCGCAAAAACAACTCTTATTCCTGGCTTTTCTAAAGCCTGACTCTTCAACTTCTTTAATTCTATGGATATCTGTCCTTCCCCACCAAAAAACAAACAAACACCTTTTTGCATAAATTAGCAAGAATTAATTTCAATTAATAAGATAATATGATAAGTAGAAATTCAATTATAACATTTTAAATTACAAAAGATGGGAACTAAAAATAGTGATGTAAGTATGTGAAGGGTGAAGGGATTAGGAAAAGGATTCAGAGAGCAAAACTCTCATATCTTAACAATGTAAAAAATATAAAGTTGACAAATTATGAAGGGGCAGTATAGCTAATTATTTGTCAACTTAGTTTGTCAATATAATTTGGAAGCAAACACCAAAAAATTTAAAAATTTAAAATTTAAATATAGTAATGGTCTGTAGAAAAAAAAGGAGTAAGTTAGAGAGAAACAGGACAGGGAACTTTATTATAAAGTCATCTTAAATTCTTAATTTTCCCTCTGTGTTATGTACTAATTGATAAATGTTTCAATGTTAAAAAAGGTGGTAGTGGTGGGGGAATATCATTGGTCTGTCTTTAAAGGAAATGTTTCAGAAATTTCAAAGCCTTCTTGAATAGTCAGAGAAGCTGTTCTGGAAACAGAACATTGTACAACATCTGTCTTGACTCCAAGGGAGTTTCCCTGCATTGGTGGATCAGCATGGACCCCTCGCTAGGTTGAGTCTATCACTCTCTCTGAATGCCCTGACAATTAACCACCATAAGCAAATCTTTGTATTGTCTTGACATAACTGCCAAGTGTAGAGTAGTTGTCACAGCACTTAGAACTGTGGTTTGTTCTCTGCCCATTTCCTTATCCAACATTCACCCAGCTTTTCTGGAATTTTAAAATTAGTCTTATTCTAATTCTGAGATAATTCAAGGGGTAAAGAAAACAATCCTATCTAATAAAAGAGTAATATGTAATTTAACCATTAATCTGCTACATCCACAAATCACATCCACCAGCCAATCAGGAGTGATTATACAAATTAACCCCAACCAAGATGGCTGCAGCCATGGAGCGAGCAGGAGGGAGGCTTGGGTTTCCCTGGTGATGGAGAAAGCCACACATCCTGGCGGGCCCAGGCCTCCACTCAAGGCTACAAAGTTTCAATTATAGAAGATAAATAAATCCCAACAGAAATGGCTGATGCCATGGAGCAAGCAAGAGGCTTATGTCCACTCCAGGCTACACAGTTTCAATTGTAGAACATAAATAAATCCCAGATATCAAGCCCTCTGATTAGGTCTCCAGGGATTGTGACCAGCCTGCAAACCACCACAGGCCCCCCACCCAGGCCACTCCATGCCCCAAGGGAACCCCCATCCTGATCTGGGACACCCTTCAGGGCAAACCAGCTGGCCCCCACTCATGTACCAGGCCTCTATGCTATCTAATAAAAGAGTAATATGCAGATTGATCATCACTGCAACACACAGGATGATTGCCCCCATGTGGTCAAAGATCCTGCCCCCAGGTGGACACAAGATGGACACCACAAGATGGGCAGCAGGGGAGGGCAGTTGGGGGTGGTCAAACCTGCAGGGCAGGGCAGTTAAGGGTGACCAGGCCAGCAGAGGAAGGAAGTTGGGGGTAACCAGGCCTGCAGAGGAGGAAAGTTGGGAGGGGGATCCAAGCCTGTAGGGGAGAACAGTTGGGGAAGGGGACTACACCTGCAGGGAGGGCAGTTAGGGGGGACCAGGCCTGCAGGGGAGGGCAGTTAGGAGCAAACATGCTGACAGGGAAGCAGTTAGGCATCAATCAGGCTGATAGGGGAGTGGTTAGGGGGTGATCAGGCTGGCAGGCAGAAGCAGTTAGGGGCAATCAGGAAGGCAGGCAGGTGAGCAATTGGGAGCCAGCAGTCCAGGATTGGGCCTAAACGAGCAGTCAGACATCCCTTGAGAGGTCCCAGATTGGAGAGGGTGCAGGCTGGGCTGAGGGACATTCCCCCCACACACACACTGCTATGCATGAATTTCATGCACTGAGCCTCTAGTGTCTCTATATCTTTAAGACTATGACATTTGTTGTGAATGTGAATCATGGTTTTTACTGTGCTTTTTTTTTTTTAATGGCATTTTGCCAATTAGACAAGGAGATACCTTGATAATGAAGTTGTGCAGATGGCACATTTCCCAGGCTTAAATTAGGGAAAATCAGAACCTTCAAGATGTGTTTGTTTTTTTCTACCAAGAGAAGCTCTTAAGGTGGCTTAAGCCATGCATGGAGATTGTGGAATGGATCAGAAAGAGAATCCCACAGTCCTCTCGCCAACAGGCCCAAGAAGTAAGATTGTTATTACATTAGCATTCAGTTCAAAAGGTGCTGGATGTGTCCTTTTCCCATCTTCACATTCCTGCACCCTTGGATGAGAGTGGTCATCTCCTCTGTTCCACATTCCTCTGCCATGCCCAATCCAAGGTCTGAAAGATGATGAGTGTTCAGAAGGAAGGAACAAAGGAATCAGATGCTGGAAGGTGTAAGAGAAGAAATTAGACACGTTAGAAGTTTTCAGGCTGCAGACATATAGGAGTCAGGTGAAGAATTATATGTACTCACAGTTTAAAAGCAAGCTTTCCAGCACCTTCAGCATATCACTGAGTCATATCTGGGAATTCCCAGAGGCATCTTGAATGTGCTTGTGACCAGTCCTCTCACCCTCTAATCTAGTTTTCTATTAAGATGTTTGCCTCTTTGGCTCAATTAACATCAAATAGAAGTGGTAATTCTGCCCCATATGAAAAATGGATGTAATCACTGAGCATCTCAAGAAATATGCCCTGTAAAACCAAGGTACTATGGTCATTATCACAGTGCAGTGTTTTAGTCAGTATCAGGAAGTGATAATATCAATAAATTGACCTTATAAAATTATCCAGCATATCATTTGGACATATCACTGGGAGAGTCCAATCCTAGCCTCATGAACTAATATTGCTCCATCAGCACAACCTTAAGTGAAAATAGCTATTTTCATAAATTACAATGAACTGTAAGAGTTCAGTGAATTGAAACTCAACTGAAATCCCAAATGATTAACATCTGTATGACTCTACAGGGATAGATCTAGATTTTGTAAGGCCTGAAGCTTATATAATTTGGGGAGACCTTTCAGAAAAAGAATACAAATGCATGGATTCAAAATCAATACCAGGCCATGGAAGAGGCTAATGTAAGTGAGAGGCCTGAGCTTAAACTTTATTAGCTTCATGGTAGACTTGCCTCTAGATACCTGAGAAAAGTTATATAATGACCATTCTGAAACACCTATAACCCTATATAATAAAAATGTAATATGCAAATGGTCATTATGCCATGAAGTATAACGACCGACCACATAATGACTGGATCACGGATCAGTAGGAGGTTGGGGCAGTGAGCTACAAGCAGGTGGCGCAGAGCTACAGGAGAAGCAGGGCAGCAAGCTATGATAGGGGGCAGGGGAGGGGCTACTTGGGGATAGGGGGAGCTACAAGAGGGTGGAGTAGTGGGCAAAGAGCTACTGAAGGGTGGCAGCAAGCTATTGGCAAACTACTGGCTCAGATTCATGCACAGGGCTACTGCTATCAGGATAATAATCATTACTTTGTGGAATTTGAAAATGTATATATGTATTCCTTATATATCTATACTAATAAAAGGGTAATATGCTAGTTAGACTGGGAGACCTTCTGGACATCCTCCTGGACAAAGCCATGGTGGCAGGGCTGAGGCAGAGGTGGTTAGAGGCAATCAGTCCAGGAGGGGCGGGCAGTTGGGGGTGATCAGGCCCCAGCAGAGGATGACAATTGGGGGTGAGCAGACCAGCAGGGGGGGACAGTTGGAGGTGAGCAGGCCAGCAGAGGGGGGGGTTGGGGGTGATCAGGTTGGCATAGAGGGAAGTTGGGGACAAGCAGGCCAGCAGGCAGAATGGTTAGGGGTGATCAAGCAGGCAGGCAGGTAAATGGATTGTGAGAGGGATGTCCCATTGCCTGTTTAGGTCCAATCCTACAGGCAGTCAGCCATCCCCCAAGGAGTCCTAGATTGGAGAGGGACACCCAGGCTGGGCTGAGGGACACCTCTTCGTGTACCAATTTTGTGCACCAGGCCACTAGTCTATACTAATAAAAGGATAATATGCTAATTAGACCGGATAGAACAGATATCTTCCAGACATCATTCTGGATGTCCTTCCTGAAAAAGCTGGGTGTGTAGCCGGCCTGCAAACAGTCTGTGGCCCCTTGTCCAGGCTGGCCCCGCCCCCCCAGTGGTGAACCCCACCCTGATCTGGGGCATGGCTGGCCTGCAAACCTTTGGGCCCTATGCCCCAGCCAGACTCACCCCACAGTGAGAACTTCTACTCCAATCCAGGGTCCCATTCAGGGAAGGTCATCTGGCCCCCATCTGTGCACCAGGCCTCTATCCTATATAATAATCCTATATAATAAAAGGGTAATATGCAAATTGACCCTAATGGCAGGACAACCGAAATGACCACTGGACCAATCACTGTGAGGTGCACTGACCACCCCTTGGTCCCTTTCCCTAGCTGGCAGGCTCTGATCGTTTGATGGCCACCCACAGCAGGGGCAGGGCCAACAAGTGGGCAGGAATAGCCGACCTCTCCTTCCCCCAGCCATCAGGCACCAATTACCTAATTGTGAATGGGGAACCAGGGGTGGGTGGTGGCAGGGGGCGGGGCCAGCTGCAGGCAATGGGGAAGATGGTCCAGATTGCAGGCCAGGTCTAGGGACTGTACCCACATATGAATTTCATATGCTGGGCCTCTAATATTGAAAGTCAGCATTCTAGAACTCAAAAATTGGCCACTTGTAAATATTCAAATATAGAAAGACAACATACTATAATGATTAGATAAAACCTCTTCCTTTTTCTGAATTATCTGACTATTTATATGTAGACACATCCCAGTGGACATTGGCACTAGCTGATTATCAGTCCATAATATTGACTCTCAGAATAATAACAAAACATTGCAACACAACAGTGTCATCAGATGGGGATTTGACAAGGATAAGGAAAGCAGTTTATGGTGCCAAGGCAAGGAAGTTGCAGATTTGAATGTTGACTTCATACCATTACCACATTACCATTTTGAAAAGCATTTTAATAAACACAGCCTCAAAAAAGACTAAATAACAAAAATAAATCAAGAGAAATTAAAGGATAAATAAGTAAATAAATAAATAATACAAAGCCTCATTTAAACCCCATGGTGCCTAGCGGGGACAGAGTACTGATGATGATTACCTTTCGGAGGCCTTTCTTAGACAACTCATAACATATCTCACTTCTAGAGAAGCCATTAGGCAAAAGCTTACACTTTCACTATCATTTATTGAGTGTCTTCCAAATGTCAGATATAGTGTAAGTGCTTTACATGTTTTCTCATTTAATCCTCTAAATACCATTATTTATATTTGCACAGAACCATTGGACCTGAGTGTCAATATTTTGCTAAGGACTTACAAATAGTGTGTAAACACCTATGATAGTTTTGAGCATTTTTCTAACTATGATAACAGATTTGGAACCTATAAAAGGTTTGAAATCTATGAAGAAATTGCCCTGGCCTGCCTCTGAAACTGAATGTGTATACTATATAAGGAAATATAATCTTCTCAAAGATTAACATAGATAACATTACCAAGCCTGTGGTAGATATGATCATTTCTGGGACTGTGTCTTATTTATCTCTGTATTGCTAATGTTTAGTACAGTTGCTGGCAAAGTACATGTTGTGAGATGAGGGAGCAAATGAATACTTTGGGCATGCATCACATGAAGGGCAGGGACAAGAAACCCAGGTCTCCTGAATCCTAGATAGAGCTGATTGGCAGCCATATCTGAGTTTACATAAGCCTGATGCACATAGTTCATTCTGCCCTGGTGATTCCCTGAGACCCTGCCCCATCCAATGTGCAGCCACACCCAAGCTCTTTGCAGTGATTTTTCCATCTGAATGCTCTGTCCAGCTTGGGCTTCAGACTTTCCTAAAATCTCTCAAACAGCAGCTGGCATCAGCATGCCCCATACCTATCAATAAGAAACCCAAGTCTTGGCACTATCACCAGCCTACCTTGCTTCACATTTTGGCTTCGCCTGGGCACTTCCAAGCTCAACACAAGTAGCAGCCATCTGCAAATCTCTCTGTAGCTCCTTCCAGGTGGCCCCAAGCAGTGGCTGAGTTGCACCTCCCAGGAGGCCCCAGAGCCAGTGCACCTGGTGGACCGCTTCAGACCTTACCGGGTTACAATGCTACAAATCCACAAGTGACACACTCAAGGGAAAGACTCAGTGAGCACCAAAGCCCCACTGAAGCAAGTCCTGCTCCATACGGGTGTCTCCTGCACCAGCTCTTCCATTGTAGACAGAACTGGTCTTCACAGCTTATTGGCCTGGAGGTCAATTCCTCGCAGTGCATATAGCTCACACAGGGGCTTACCTAGAATGCCCAGCTCAGGTGACTGGGGAGGCTGAGGCAGTGGCCCCAGTAGGACACCTAATACACAAGGCCACTCTACCAATTCCAGGAGACATAGCAGATTTACTTAATACATAGAAACAAACACAGGCAAGTGTGGGAAGCCATCCATTGTCAAACACTATCATGAAAGTGCAATAACAAACTCAGAAGGCTGATGAACCTTGAACTTTAGCAAGGGCTAAAGCTGTGCACCAATTTTTCTGTCAAGATCATGGTGGCTTGAAGCAATTTTCTGACCTAATGGTCTCAAAGTAAATCTTTATTAATATTTACTGACCTTTGAGATAGTCTGTCTGCTACCGGATTGCTGTTCCTAACTGAGGGCAAGATGTTTATCTAAAATTGAATAAAAGCTAACAGGTCCAGGGCTTCAGGGAGCTTCTCCACTAGAGGGAAGTTTTCCACCTGGTCCCATGCTTTCTAAATTCATATTTCTTGTCTAGTGTTTTCATTTGTGCATGGTCCCTTCTTCAGATCCTGAACCTTGCTGCAAATGGATGTGGCAGGCAAGTACCCAAAATGTGGAGACCAAAAAAAATATATATGTCAAAAATGAAAGAACAGAAGAAATTTCCAGAAAAAAAAACTAAATGAAATGGAAGCAAACAAACTGCTAGATACAGAGTTCAAAACAATGGTTATAAGGTTGCTCAAGGATCTTAATGAGAGCTTCAAGGGACTTACTGAGACTTTCAAGGATCTTAGTGAGAATTTCAAAGACATGAAAAAGGACAAGATAGAAATTAAGCAGACACCTACTGAAATAAAGGATAATTTACAGAGATTCAGTAGTAGAGTAGAGGATTTTGAGAATCAAGTCAATGACTTAAAATATGAGGAAGCAAAAAACACCCAATCAGAGGAGCAAAAAGAAAAAAGAATCCAAAAATATGAAAATAGGGTAAGGAGCCTCTGGGACAACTTCAAGCATTTGAATTATGGGGATGCCCAAAGGAGAAGAGAGAGAGCAAGATATTAAAAACCTATTTAAAGAAATAATGACAGAAAACTTCCCCTACCTGGTGAAAGAAATAGACTTACAAGTCCAAGAAGTGCAGAGACTCCCAAACAAGATAAATCCAAAGAGGCCCCCACCAACACACATCATAATTAAAATACCAAGGGTTAAAGACAAAGAAAGAATATTAAAGCAGCAAGAGAAAAACAGTTAATTATCTACAAGGGAGCATCCATATGACTGTCAGCTGACTTCTCAACAGAAACTGTGCAGGCCAGATGGGAGTGGTAAGAAATATTCAAAGTGATGAAAAGCAAGGACCTACAACCAAGATTACTCTACCCAGGAAAGCTATCTTTTAGAATTGAAGGTCAGATAAAAAGCTTCACAGACAAAAAAAAAAAAAGATAAAATAGTTTATCACCATCAAACCATTATTACATGAAATGTTGAAGGGCATTCCTTAAGATGAGAGAAAAGAGGTGGAGGAGGAGGAGGAGAGGAGGAGGAGGAGGAGGAGGAGGAGGAGGAGGAGAGGGAAGAAGGAGAAGAAGAAGGAGAAGGAGGAGGAGGAGGAAGAGGAGGAGGAGGAGGAGGAGGAGAAGAAGAAGAAGAAGAAGAAGAAGATAGAGAAGAAGAGAATAAATACATATCTATCAACAATTGAATCTAAAAATTAAAATAAATGAACAAGGAATCTAATGAACTAAATAAACTGATGGATAAAATAAAACAAGAGGCATGGAAACATAGAACAGACTGATAAATCTCAGGAGGTGGGAGGGGGTGAACAGGAAGAGATTAACCAAAGAATTTATATGCATATATGCATTACCTATGGACATAGATAATAGGGTGGTGAAGGCCTGTGGCGCTGGGCGGGTACTGGTGGAGGGGGAAATGAAGGAGTGGGGAGGTGGACATCTATAATACTCTCAACAATAACGATTTTTTAACATGAAATAACCAATGAATGCATAAATAAGTGGAACAACAAAAATTGGTATTTCTCTCCTCTCCCTTTCTCAAATCAATTAATTAAAAAATAAAATTTAAAAGACAGAAGAATGGTAGTCTTAGCCACAGAGGGGCAAGCTGCTGAATAGGTGAGAAAAGGACTAAGAAATAGTGAGGTTTCTTCACCTACAACATGTAGTAATAATTATAACTTCCCTAAGACTCAATTTTTTTCAATCCTAAATAATAACACTAATAATTAACATTTATTGAGCATGTACTATGTTCTAAGTGCTATAACACATACTTACTTTACACATTTAACCCTCCCAACAACACTCTAACACCCAAATCTTGTTGACATCACTAGGAAGACTCAGAAGTTACTCAAGTTCAAGGCATTATTATCCTTTTCGTTTTAGGTATGAGGAAACTAAGCCTCAGAGAAGTTAACTAATTTGACAAAGGTTTCATTGAGTGTATGAGTGACAAATCCAGACCTGGGCTCACTGACTCCAAAGCACATGCATAGAACCCCTCTGCTGGAGTGGAGATTGTCACAGTATCTGTTTTTCTGGGTTGTTGGGAGCAAGAAAGGCAAAGTGATGGATGAAGCACACAGTAGGTCTTTTTAACCTTCCCCAGGGGAGGCACTGCACCATGCTGAGGCTTCAGACTACCTTTCTGAAGTAAGGACCTGGTTCCATAACCACACTATCCAGTTCCTGGTTGCTGGAGACTGCTGGAGCCAAGAGGAGAAGGAATTCAGGTCTGAGAGAGAAGAGGAAAAAGCAATAAACTGAGAAATCACAGCTTTGCAGGCAATGGAATATATTACTCAGAGATTAAAATGTCACAAGGAGTACATGTCAACTCCAGAACTTGGAATATGTTTTTTCCATCATAATTACTCTGAGCCACCAATACACAGAATTATTTCCCTTCTGGGGAGGAGCTTGCTCCACTTACTGTCTTTCTAGACTTCTGCAGACCTCAATAGTTGCCTCATTTATTCATAGTATTAACAATGACCAGTACCAATGAGCACTCACCATGTACCAGCTACTTAGAGCTTATTAATCCTTCAATAACCCTGTGGGATAAACATTTTTCATTTCAGCCCACCTTACCGGTCAAGAGATTGAGGCACAGAGATGGTAGGTAACATGCCCATCTTCACATAGCTGGTAAGAGGAGAAT